>JARBWK010000006.1:44467562-44497562 GCA_030556195.1 Anolis apletophallus | reverse complement strand
CTCCCGCCGCCGCATCCCCCGCCGTAATTAGCGCGGCTGCCCTCCATGTGGGCTCGATTAAACCGTGATTTAGCCGAAAGAAATATAATTATGGCTGCAAATAAAATAATCAGCATTGAAGAGCGATTTCCTTAATGAGATGGAGCGGTTGCACGTCACGGAGTAAAGGGGTCTCATTAAGGGGTGGTAATGAGGGGGGGGGGAGGGGGGGAGGGAGGGAGGGAGAGAGAGACTGGGAGGACTGGCAGGCCACGGACACACACGGCCACGCGCTCCCCAGCCGCTCCCTTCGCCACCAAAGATGCACCTACTACACCAGGCATGGGCAAACTTGGGCCCAACACAAGACAAGCAGGCGCCTCTTTGGAGAGGCCACGTTTGGGTGGAAGATAGAGCATCCTAAAGAGCAGGCCTGGGCCAACTTGGGCCTTCTAAGTGTTTTGGACTTCAACTCCCACCATTCCTAACAGCCTCGGGCCCTTCCTTTCCCCCCTCAGCCGCTTAAGCGGCTGAGGGGGGAAAGGAAGGGGCCCGAGGCTGTTAGGAATGGTGGGAGTTGAAGTCCAAAACACCTCGAAGGCCCAAGTTGGCCCAGGTCTGCTCTACAATGTAAACACACACTAAGCCAGTGTTTCTCAACCTTCCTAATGCTCCCACCCCTTAATACAGTTCCTCATGTTGTGGTGATTCCCCTCAACCCTAACATTATTTGCATTGCTCCTTCTTAATTGTCCTTATGCTACTGTTATGAATCGTCATGTAAATCAGTGTTTTTCCACCTTTTTTTGAGCCGCGGCACATTTTTTACATTTACAAAATCCTGGGTCACAGCACCAACCGAAATGACACAAAATGACACTCTAACATAGTAATACATATAGTTAATATGTTTTTAAATGTATTTATAAACTCAGTGTGAAACCTGGGCCTGCTTCGATGAACACAACATGTACTGTATATGACTTCCTCACACATATTTATACATGGCTATCATGTCTTCCTCTCAGCCTTCTCTTCTTCAGGCTAAACATGCCCAGCTCTTCAAGCCGCTCCTCATAGAGCTTGTTCTCCAGACCTTTGTGAAATTTCACCCTGAGTGAAACTTGATTCCAGTTAACTATGGATGTCATGAAGCTGTTATAAACAGTTCCTTGGGGGGGGGGGGGGCAAACAAAAAAAAACCAGTAAAATAGTTTTTAAAAAACCACCATTTCCAAGCAGAGAGGCTCAATTTGTTTCTTGGAAACCTGTGAGGGGGCTGCTAGGAGAGGGGGAGGAGTGCCAATTTTCCACAGCACATCTGATGATCGCTCACTGCACACTAGTGTGCCACGGCACGCTGGTTGAGAAACACTGATGTAAATATCTGATATTGCAGGATATACTTTCATTCACAGGACCAAATTGGGCACAAATACCCGATAGGCCCATATTTGAATACTGGTGGAATTGAGAGGGGGGTGGGTGTGTTTGATTTTGTCATTTGGGAGTTGTAGTTGCTGGGATGTATAGTTTGCCTACAAACAAAGAGCATTCTGAACTCCACCATGGATGGAATTGAACCAAACTTGGCACAGAGAACTGCCATGACCAACAGGCCCAGATTATCCATTAGGCCAACATAGGCCGTGGTCTATGGGGGCAAGCAGAGGGGGGCACCAGATCATGGCCAAAAAAAATGGCGATGACTCACCGCCGGTCCTCTTCTCCTCCCTCCCTCCTTCTGAGGCCACAGAGTGAGTCATTCCAGAGGCAGCAGCAGCTGCGCGCCGCCCCTTCATGGCGCCCTATTCACGCAGCGCACCTTCCGCTGCTTCTGGAACAACTCACTCAGTGTGGCCTCAGAAGGAGGGAGGGAGGAGGAGTGCAGCCCGAGCAACGTCACTCCCTCCGGAGGTGGGGCCCGAGCGACATCACTCGGGCCCCGCCCCCACCCGGGGGGGAGTTACATTGCTCGGGCTGCACTCCTCCCTCCCTCCTTCTGAAGCTACACCAAGTTGTCCCAGAGGCAGCGGCAGCTGCACTGTGTGAATGGGGCAAAGGAGGGGGCAGATGACCGGCCCGCGCATGCGCACTTGGAGCGTGTGGCGGCCCACAAAAGGGGGCGTAATTCCAAAGTGTGGCCTAGGGAGCAAAAAAGTGTTAATCCGGGCCTGATGACCAACAGAAAAGACTGGAAAGGTTCAGTGGGCATTGACCTTGAGTTTTGGAGTTGTAGTTCACCTACATCCAGAGAGCACTGTGGACCCAAACGATGATGGATCGGAACCAAACTTGGCACGAATACTCAATCTGCCCACATGTGAACACCGGTGGAGTCTGGGGAAAATAGACCTTGATATTTAGGAGTTGTAGTTGCTGGGATTTATAGTTCACCTACAATCAAACAGCACTCTGAACTCCACCAACAATGGAATTGGGCCTAGCTTGGCACACAGAACTGCTATGAGCAACAGAAAAGACTGGAAAGGTTTGGTGGGCATTGACCTCATCCTTCATCTACATCCAGAGAACACCGTGAGCTCAAGCAATGATGGATCTGGACCAACCTTAACATTTGGGAGTTGCAGTTGCTGGGGTGTACAGTTCACTTACAATCAAAGAGCGTTGTGAACCCCATCAACGATAGAATTGGACCAAACGTCCAACACAGAAACTCCATGACCAACAGAAAATTCTGAGTTTTCTGATGGTCTTTGGCAACCCCTGTGACACCCCCTCATGACCCTCCCAGGGGTCCTGACCCCCAGGTTGAGAAACACTGTCCTAAGCTTTTGAGATGGTGAGGGAAGTTTTTCTCCTTCCACAAACAAACTCTTTATAATATAGGGCACACCAAACACTGGAGAATAGTTTGGTACCTTCAGGTTTCTGGCTTATGGAGACTTCACCTGGGGCTTCTCACATCACAATTTGTTCAGAGGGAGTTAGCCCTTGCCCCCGTCTGAGGCTGAGAGAGTGTGACTTCCTTGAGGGGAGGTGCAAACCCTGGGCTCCAGAGTTGTATGCAGTCCAACACTTGAAGACTACACAATGCTGGCCGTGCCTTTAATGGTGGTGTAAAATAGGGAATTTCAGCAGGTGTCAACAAACAATACTTGTTGAAATCCCCACTTCTAGGAACCACTTTTCACTCAGTCAACCCTAAACTCCAAGGCTTGCCTGCACAGACATTCACAGAATTTTTGGAGGATGGCTCTCAGAATCCTTTAGTCTGCAGAGCCAAGCTTTGTAAGCCTGGCAGGAACCAGGTTGGCCCATACTAGGAAGGGAGTTCAGGGTGTTGTCCAAAATGTAACTGTTAAACCCAGGCCACTACACACTCACATACACAAGTTCCAGGCACAGGACAACTTTCACCCCACCCCTAAATCTAACCCTTCTGTCACAGAGTTTGATTCCTCACTGTGTCAGCTTTCTCCTACCCATCCTAAAATTGGTCCCAGTTTCTGGCACAAGTAAAGGTGGTCCCAGTCAGGCATGTAGCTAGGGGGGGGGGCTTGGGGGGCTTCAGCCCCCCCCCCCGAAATTCTCAGGGTGGTCCGTGAGAAGGCCTTACTGGTACATTATTTAAACTGTTATGTGTATTCTTAGCATGATCTGATCACCATGCTCAATATATCCCATATGCATGTGGGATAACGATACAAAAGGTTTGCTAGGGTAGACCCTCTCTCACCCAGGCTCAGCCCCTCCCGAATCAAACTCAGCCCCTCCCGAATCAAAATCCTGGCTGCGGCCCTGGCCCCAGTGGTGATTGGCACACTGTGTGCAGTGCCTAAATACCTTAGCGAGCACTTGAGAACAATGGCACTGACAAAATTGCCATCTGACAGCTACAAAATCTGTCCACATTATTTGCCCACATTATTTGCCGATACATCACATAGTCCTAGACATTTGGAAAGTGTCTCAGTATGATCCAACAGCCAGCATAGTGATCTTGTTTGCTGTTTACTAATCTTGTGTTGCCATAAAAGGGGGTTGTCTGGCTAGTAAAAACAAGTAAAAACAAACAAACTACAGGAGCTCTGCCGGTGGTGCTGCTGCTGCTGCTGACGCCATCTTGGCTCCACCCAATCTTGTTGTGTATCTAACAACAACAACAACAACTTCAAAAGGCCACCTTACTTTGACCTGCACACATCATTCGAAAATACATCACACAGTCCTAGACGCTTGGGAAGTATTCAACTTGTGATTTTGTGATACAAAATCTGGCATATATATATCGTTTGCTGTGACATACTGTGTTTTTGTGTCAGTAAAGTAATAATAATAATAGTAATGTTATTTGTTACCTATCTCTCCTCACTGTGTGAGGTGGGGCACAACACAGTCAAAGCACATCACCATAAAATGCATACAATAATGCACATATATTAAAATGCATAACTATAAAATACATCTATTAAAATACAATGGTAATATAATGTAATTTACAATTATTGGTTTAGAATTGACTGCATAGACCTGCCAGAAGAGATGTTTCTTTAGTTGTGTTTTAAATTCTGATAGCACATTTAGCTGTCCCACAGTCCAGGAGTGGCCAATGAAAAGGTCCTCTGGGTGACAGTTGCCAGTCTTCATGTGTTTCCATTGCGTTGACGGTGGGTGGGTGCCCTGGCAATGGAGAGGCAATGGCTGGAAGTCCAGAGCATGACATTCCATTTGCTGCTGAGGAAGCTGGAATGTTTTGGAGGTGAAAGTTAATGAGATTGACTTCCTCATCAATCAGAATAGAGATTGCAGTCTGAAAATCGGAAGGAAACTGAGGGCCCTTTTACACAGCCATATAACCCAGAATATCAAGGCAGAAAATCCCACAATATCTTCTTTGAACTGGGTTATCTGAGTCCACACTGCCATATATTCCAGTTCAAACAGAAAAATGTGGCATTTTATTCAGCTCTGTGGAAGGGGCCTTAGGCATGGAAAGGCAGCTATGAAGGAACTAGGCAGGCTCCAGGAGCATAAAGATATATTCTTGAATACTCAAGGTAAGATTGCTCATGCCATCTTATTTCCCTTTTTTGTGTGTGGTTGTAAAAGCTGGAGAGCAGGCTGTTGATAATATTGTAATACTCACAATAACACAGAGTCATTTCAATACCATGCTTAGGCTCCAGTCACTTACTTGCAATCCCAGATCTAATTGAAAAGGTTAAAGAAGATCCAGAACCAATGGTGGGATAGTGCTGTATTTTGAAGTATAGTACAGTGGGTATCATTTTATTAAATGGCAATATTAAAGAATTACTTTTTGGGTTTTTTTGGTGGGGTATATTTTCAATATAGGCCCCCTGCTGGCGCATCAGGTTAAACCGCTGAGCTGCTGAACTTGCTGACTGAAAGGTTGGCGGTTTGAATCCATGGAGCAGGGTGTGCTCCCACTGTTAGGCACAACTTCTGCCAATCTAGCAGTTCGAGAACATGCAAATGTGAGTAGATCAATAGACAGGAAGGTAATAACGCTCCACACAGTCATGTTTGCCACAAGACCTTGGAGGTGTCTACAGACAACACCAGCTCTTCGGCTTAGAAATGGAGATGACTCCCCCCCCCCGGTCAGGACATGACTAGACTTAATGTCAGGGGAAACCTTTACCTTATTTTCAATATCTGAATGGTTGAATCTGGATACAGAATCTGGAGATAAAGAAGGCTGACTGTGGAAATGTGAAACTGAATAAATACAAACCCTATAGAAACAAACATTTTCTAGTGGAAGCAGGCATGTAGCCAGGGGGGACTAAGGGGGCTTCAGCCCCCCCCGAAATTCTCAGGGTGGGCCGCGAAAAGGCCTTACTTGTACATTATTTAAACTGTTATGTTTATTCATATCATGATCTGATCACCATGCTCGTTATATCCCACATTAATGGGGTTATTGGGATAACAATACAAAAGGTTTGCTAGGGTAGTCTCAGCCCCACCCCGTCTCGGCCCCCAACCAAACCCAGCCCCCGAATCAAAATCCTGGCTACGGCCCTGAGTGGAAGCATTCCATAGAATAGTATGAAGAACTAGAAAATACCTAGAGAGAACACCTCTATAGTATTTCTAGGGCTTCTTGTGCAACTCTATGAATTGTTTTGTCAGAGGCATATTACATAATTTTGCTGGAGGACCTAAAATGTCTAGAGAAAGCACCTCTATGTCATTTCTAGATCTTCCAGTGCAACTCTATGATCTAGTATGCTTGTGTGTGTGTGTGTGTGCGTGCGCAATATACATATACATATAGCTACATCCTATATATATATATTTGAACATATACAGGGTTCATACTTTACAGGCACTTTTCCTGACACTTCCCATAGCCACATCTTCAAGAAAAACTGTCCTTTTGCAATGGGCACTTCCTCAATCTGCTAATCATAGAAGGAACAGGGAAACTTGAAGGAGATGGTCGGTGGTGATGTACTCTCTATTATGTAAACAATCTAAGACAAGGTGTATGGTTGTAGGGAATCCCAGACCTTCCCTTTCCCTCAGTTTTGTTTTTCCTGGGATTCCCACGGACACACCTAGCCATTTCGCCCAAATTGAAAGTGATATTCCGATCAATATTTTTTTTTATAAACATTGCTATTTTGAACTACAAAAGTGTTTTGTATTCCTAAATAATATGGGTTAACTAAATATAAGAATTTAGAAGACAGAACCAGAAATGCTGAAAGTGAATGCTTTATAAAAACAAATGCTGTAACAGAGCCAGATTATATCCTTTTACAAATGGCTTATGGCTGAAATCCAGACTGACTGCCAAAAGCAGAATTTTGACTTAGGCTGCAATTCAGTAATCACTTACCTGTGTGCAAATCCCACATAATTAAATGGCACTTACTTTGGAGTGGAGATATGTTACTAATTGGACTGTTTAGATTATTTATATGATACTTTGGCCAATTTTATACTTTTAAATTACTGGCAAGAAGTCTTTAAACATTATTGGAAGTGTGCCTTGTTTTATGTGGATTAGATTCCCCCCAAATAACTCCATATTAAAATCATTTCCAAATCCTTTCTAAGAACTCTTTTAGAATTATTTTTACAAAATGATTTTTTTTTACTTTGAGTGGTCTGTGTAAATTATTATGCTGATTTTCTCAAGAAAATTGGGTCTAGAATTAAACCTTAGGCACCAGGATTTTCCAACCTCATTAAAATTTGTGTACATTGAGCATTAGCAGTAGGGCTAGACTATGGGCTAACATTAAGAGTTGGAATAAACATGGTTTAAACCCTACTGTTAATTCCAACTATAATGTTTTTCGTTTGGTGTTGTTATTCATTCAGTTGCTTTGGACTCTTTGTGACCTCATGGACCAGCCTACTCCAGAGCTCCATGTTGGCCGTGGCCACCCCCAGCTCCTTCACAGTCAAGCAAGTCACTTCCATCCATCTTGCTCTTGGTCGCCCCCTCTTTCTTTTTCCTTCCATTTTCCCCAGCATCAGGGCCGTAGCCAGGATTTTGATTCGGGGAGGGGGGGGCTGAGACTGGGTGGAAGAGGGTCTACCCTAGCAAACCTTTTGTATTGCTATCCCAATAACCCCATTAATGTGGGATATAATGAGCATGGTGATCAGATCATGATATGAATAAACATAACAGTTTAAATAATGTACCACTAAGGTCTTTTCGCGGACCACCCTGAGAATTTGGGGGGGGGGCTGAAGCCCCCTTAGCCCCCCCTGGCTACATGCCTGCCCAGCATCATTATCTTCTCCAAGCTTTCTCGTCTTCTCATTATGTGGCCAAAGTACTTCATCTTTGCCTCTAATATCCTTCCCTCCAGCGATTAGTCAGGCTTTATTTCCTGGAGTATGGACTAGTTTGATCTTGCGGTCCAAGGCACTCTCAGAATTTTCCTCCAACGCCACAGTTCAAAAACATCTATCTTCCTTTGCTCAGCCTTCCTTATGGTCTAGCTCTCACATCCATAGGTTGCTACAGGGAATACTATTGCCTTAACTATGCGGACCTTCGTTGCCAGTGTGATGTCTCAACTCTTCACTATTTTATTGTGATTGGTCATTGCTCTCCTTCCAAGAAGTAAACCTGGCTGCAGTCTGCATCTGCAGTAATCTTTGCACCTAGAAATACAAAGTCTCCATGTTTTTTCTCTCTATTTGCCAGTTATCAATTAGTCCGGTTGCCATAATCTTGGTTATAAAACTCTAATGATAGTCACATTCTAACCCTAATTTAATGTTTGTATTTCTTGAACGTACTGAAAACTTTAATGTTCACCCGATTCTTAATTTCAAAAACAGCATGAGTGGTCCCAATGTGCTATACTGATTGACACAAAAAGTACTTTAAATGAAGTATAAATGAAGTAAATAATAAATTAATGGCAAGAAATCCATTTGTGGGAAATATGTTTGTCCCAATCATAGTTTTTTGTCAGGGAAAACTATAGGAAAATCCTGTATATAGCTAGTGAATGACATTGGGGATATTGTTTACAGACAAGAAATGCTGCAGAATGTCTGCATTGTAGGTCTAGGAGATCTACACCTCTTCCATATCATATTACCAAACAATCCCTAGGTTGTGATCTATGCATACCATCTCTAGTTTCTTGAAGCCTAAAGGTGGGGTGTGTAAGCCAGCTTACTGTCCATCTGCAAAATATTGACACTTGTTCCTAACTTATAATGTTTTCTCATGGATAAAGTGCGTCTTCCTCTGCTGTGTCACTCTTTCCTAACCCAATAATAGATGTGTAACTACAACTTCTACATATAATCAAGCTCACTCACCCCCCCCCCCCCACAAAACTGTCTCCCCTTGACAATAGGTATAATTGTAGACAGAGAAAACTAGGGAAGAGTGTTGGTTGATTTCAAAAAGGAAAAACCATTTGAAGTGTAAATAAGCAACAACAGAAGTGGTTTTAGATCTATCTATCTATCTATCATCTATCTATCTATCTATCTATCTATCTATCTATCGTCCTATGAGGGTTATCCAGGAAGTAAGGTTACACTTTTTTACTACAAAGAATGAATTGAAGTTTCCATTTTTATTTTTGCAAAGTCACTTTAGCTTCGTGATTGTAACTCCCGTGTCTCCCTTTGTGACCATATCTCCCTCCATGAATCAGCCTGGGCCCTTCGATATTTGGGGGAGGCCCTCCTTTCGCCCCTGCCAGTTTCTCAGGCTCATCTGGTGAGCACAAGGGAGAGAGCCTTTTCTTCTGTGGCCCCCGGCTCTGGAACTCTTTACCTGGAGATATTAGGAAAACCCCTAATTTAGAAACTTTTAAAAGAACCTTAAAACCTGGCTCTTCCACTGCGCTTTTGGTGAGTAGGCACATAACCTCACACTACTGTTTTCCCCAACATTTCTGACACTGGAGTATATGTCCCCCCTCCCCTCAGGGAAAGTTTGGTTCTACAACCACGTTCTCTCCATTGCAAATAACCTGTTCCTCCTTATCTCACCTCAAAATTTTTAAATTTTTATCCTGCACATGCGGCCCACCCATTGTCTTTGTGATTGTGTTTATTGTAATTTTAAACTGATGTTGTTATTTGTTGCTTAGTATATTTTGTTTTATTTTGTTTTTATTTTGTTGTACTCTGTTGTTCGGTCTTGGCCCCAGGTAAGCCGCCCCGAGTCCCCATTGGGGGAGATGGTGGCGGAGTATAAATAAAGTTTATTATATTATTTTTAACTTATCTCAAACTCACTATGGCTTGTTGCCAAATTTAGTGAGTGAATGACAAGGTGGCACTTTCCTCTCCCCCAAGTCGGAAGGGCAACAGCACTCTGTCAGTGTCTTGAACTCTTGTTAAAAACAACAACAAATATTAGTCACTTAGTTCAAGGTAGTCCTAATTAATTTTCCATTACACTTGACTTTCATATAGTCCGCCTACATTATCTGTAAATCTGTCCTTTTTAGAGAAGCTTTTTATAGAAAGGCAGCACTCATTGTAAGTAGGTAAAAGCTTCTGAGCTTAAACATAATTGTTCTTAATCAGCGTACATGATTGTAGCACTAACGAAAAAATGCAGTGACTAGAATTAGGTCTTTCAACCAATTTTAAGGAACTCGGGGGCCCAGTCCTCAACCCTGCCATTAAGACCTGAGGCTAACTGAACACACCAAAGCTTGCTTCCAAATAAATATGCACAGCACTGGTCTGGCAGTTCATCAGCTGTATATGTTTTAACTGAGTTGATTACCTTTGAATAAACTGCACATGGATAAACGTTTTGAAGAGGGGATAATCCTTATTTTAAAAAAACCACAAAACCCTGTATGTATAGGTTGCAGCAGGCATGCTCTTCAACAAGTATCTTCTTCGGTATATACCGTATTTTTCACACCATAAGACGCAGTTTTTTTCCTCCCAAAGTGGGATGAAAAATCAGCTGCGTCTTATGGAGCAAGACGCAGGGAGGGGGGGAGCAGAGGGGGATATATTGTACTTACCGGCAGCGGAGGAACCCGAGGTGGAGCAGGAGGGGGAGGCCAGGAGGCGGCCCCACGGAGACCAAAAACAGGCGCATCTTCCTGGCGTCAGGAAGATGCGCCTCTTCGGGTCTCCGTGGAGGCCGCCCTTCCTCCTCGGAAGAGGCGCATCTTCCTGACGTCAGGAAGATGCGCCTCTGTCTTCGGGCCGCGAGGGCGGCCTCCACGGAGACCGAACAGAGGCGCATCTTCCTGACGTCTCCGTGGGGCCGCCCCTCCTGGCCTCCCCTCCTCCTGCTCCACCTCGGGTTCCTCCGCTGCCGGTAAGTCTCCGTGGAGGCCGCCCTCGCGGCCCGAGACAGAGGCGCATCTTCCTGACGTCAGGAAGATGCGCCTCTCTCTTCAGTCTCCGTGGAGGCCGCCCTCGCGGCCCGAAGACAGAGGCGCATCTTCCTGACGTCAGGAAGATGCGCCTCTTCCGAGGAAGGAAGGGCGGCCTCACGGAGACCCGAAGACAGAGGCGCATCTTCCTGACGTCAGGAAGATGCGCCTCTTCTGAGGAGGAAGGGGAGGAAGGCCTCGCCGGCTGTAAGTACGCACGGAAAGAGAGAGGCCGGAGGGAGGGAGGGAAGGAAGGAAGGAGGAAGAGGCCGCAGCGCCTCTGCAGGGCTCCCTTTTTTCCTATTTTCCTCCTCCAAAAACAGGGTGCGTCTTATCAGCAAGTGCGCCTTATGGTGCGAAAAATACGGTACATGCTACACACACACACACGAAAAGGAAAAACCACTCATTCTCCCCTATCCATAAAATTGAGCTTATGTCAAATGCAGTTGCTCTTGTATGTTGGAGCATGCAGGGAAACAGTGAGTGTGTGTGTGTCAACTGTAAAATAAGATGGAGCTGATTGGTCAGGCAATGCCCAGAGAGATGGTGAAGCCTGGGACTTTTGGATACGGTTACATTTTTGTTCAGGCTTGAGCTATGCAAGTGCAGAGACAGACAGTTTGGAAAGAGAAGCACACACACACACACACACACACACACAGAGAGAGAGAGAGAGAGAGAGAGAGAGAGAGAGAGAGTGTTTGGAGCGTACACTTGCTTCATGAACTGCTGAAGGAGCTTATCCACATGGACAAAAGAAGGACCATTTTAGACCTCTCATAAAAGGATGTTATGTGAGTTGATACAACTGATCACATGATTGTAAATATGTTGTTCTGAACTACAAAGAATAAACTACTTGTTCTTTATTGTTCACCTGTGTGACATATTTTCTTTCTCTGGCAAGGCAGTGTGTGGGCTGATCAAACGTGAACTACACGTGGTTTCTTTTACATTACGCCACATTGTATAGGTGACTGAATTTCACAGTAAAATTAATTTTGTTTAGGAAATAGATATGCCCATTTTCAATGCAAATAAAATCTGCCAGACACATTGCAGCCAAGCTTTAAATTAAACTATGTGTCATCGAACAATTATTGTCCTAAAAACTCTTCATAGTTCAGAGCAAGGTTTAGATAATTGCTGTCTTTGTAATGAGAACAATATTTTGCAATCATTTCAAAAACATAGGAAATGTCCCAAAATCGTACAAGATGTGGTTTATGTCACTGTGTGACCTTAGGTCAATAACATTCTCTCGGTCTGATCTACCTGGTTTGAGGATAAAGTGTAGAGCAGGCCCCATCTATACTCATCTTGATCCCACTGGTGGAAAGGTGGGAAATAAATATAAATGCTGGCAACAACAGCTACACGATTGGCGAAGAAAAGACTGATCAATAAACAAATAGTGAAATGGACAAGCTCTTCTCAGAAGTAACATCCCATGGGTAGTGCTATAAAAGCCTTATGTGTAAAAGGGAGAATCTTGGCAATTGTACTCCCAACTCTGAAACAGAGACAACATTTCAAATCAAGGATGTCTTTGTTTGTTCTAAATATTGACCCAAACGAAACCATCACGGGAACAATTGAGCCAAAATCCTATGTTCATTTTGGAATGCCAATCTCAAAGCTAAGGAGAGAATTCGAATATTAGTCCACTTAAAACAGAAAGGAGGTATGTAGACAAGGAGAATACAAATATGAGGAAATATGGAGCGAAACACTAGGAGACTTGAGAAACGTTAATCAAAATTTAAATATTAGTGTGCATAGATGGCATAGAATTCAGAAGCGGCAGATATGTGACAAGGTTTCTTGTTTAGTTAATAACTTCTTATAAACTTTATCCAAATTAAGAGTATGTTTCAGTGAAAGTAATTATTATTATTATTTTACTGACACAAAAATACAGTATGTCACAGCAAACAAGATCTATGTGCTGGATTTCGTATCACAAATTCACAAGTTGAACACTTCCCAAGCGTCTAGGACTGTGTGATGTATTTTTGAATGATGTGCGTGGATCCAATAAGATGGCCTTTTACAGTAGACAGATCATGATTTTGTCAATGTTTATTGTTTCCAAATGCCTGCTGAGATCTTTTGGCACAGCACCCAGTGTGCCGATGACCACTGGGACCATCTGTTTATGACAGAGCCTTTGCAGTTCGATTTTGAGGTCCTGATAATGACTGAGTTTTTCCTGTTGTTTTTCACCAATTCGGTTGTCACCTGGTATGGCAACATCAATAATCCATTTTTTTTCTTTTCCACAATCGTGAGGTCTGGTGTATTGTGTTCCAAAACTTTGTCAGTCTGGATTCAAAAGTCCCACAGTATTTTTGCGTGTTCATTTTCTACTACCTTTGCAGGTTTATGATCCCACCAATTATTTACTGCTGGCAGGTGGTAATTGTGACGTAAGTTCCAATGAATTATTATTATTTTTACCCCACTACCATCTTCTTGAAGGGACTCGGGGCAGCTAACAAAGTACAGAGAAGTGTTGGATATAAACAATACATAGATCTAAAAACTATGTGAAAATGTCAAAACTGGAGACATGATTGTCCAACTGGGGTAAATTCCTTGAATACATCTCTCTCTCTCTCTCTCTCTCTTTCTATATATATATCTACAACTTTTACTCCCATATAGTAAAAACTAACATCACCACACAATATTTTGTTGTTTGTAGCCAAATGTATGAAAATTATGATGCATACCATTTAAACTGTGCAGCAATGTTTCTCAAACATGTATTCTCATATGTTATAGACTAACTTCCATAAACCACAATGAGCAGAGATTCTAGGAGGTCCACTCCAACAACATCTGAAGTCCAGGTTTGGGAACCACTACTGTTTGTAGATAGTGACCCAGGAATATGGGGATGGCATACAGATGGGAGTTTCTATTGCTTGTGAAACAAAATAATATTTTTTCTTTGTAGCTCCCCATCAGGAAGTATGTGATCTCTCAGGTCGGCTGGACTTGAAATCTCCCCCAACTAGGGACAATCTACCCCTTCGTATAACTAACTTTCCTAAGTAAACCTATTTCTCCAAACCATGCTGATTGTTAGTGCCATTTTCGGCAAATGGCTGGGGCTTCTGGAGCAGTTTAACAATGTGCAAAGAAATCAAACTTAATAGAAGTACTTGCTTATAGGTCAATTTCACTGCCCCCACAGCAAAACTGTTTTACAACATGACAAGATTATGACATGCAATTGCAGTTTAAATCATGTTTGGATTCCTCCTTGGGAGCTTTGTTCAGTTTTGTGTTCAAGCTTCGAGCAACCTAGCCTTTAGAGCTTATTTAAAGTAGAAGCTCTAGGCAGTAAAAGTAGCCATCTGTTTCTTTTTTAAAACCTTAAAAACTTTTTTGTAACAGAGACAAATGTAAATAGTGTAAAGACTGGAAGCGATGTGGTTTAGAGATATATGAGAAAGCCATTCACCCACTCCTCAGCCAATTGAAGGTAAATGCAAATCATTTGCAGAGGCACCAAATAAAATCTCGAGAAATAAAGTATCTAATTACCTGGTGTGCTTCATGAGCATTATCTAGTACTAGCTGTACCCGCCACACATTGCTGTGGCCAACCTTTCTCTTTCTCTCCTTTCTTTCTCCCCTTTCTTCCTTCTCTACCTCTTTCCTTCCTTCCTTTGCTCTTTGGTTTCTTCTTTCTCTCTTTCCTTCCTTCCCTCCTTCTTTCTCTCCTTCCTTCCCTCTTTCCTTTTCTCCTTCTCTCCTTCCTTCCACCTTTTCTTCCTTCATTCCTTCCCTCTACACATAGACCAGAAAAGAGTTGGTCTTGAAGGCCGCACTTAAGAGAGATGCATCCCTGCTCTCTGCAGAGCAAGGGCTCTATGGTTAGTAAGCTGGGCATCTGTGGGAGACTTCCTGCTGCGAGGTAGGGGGATTGTCTCGAGGGCCCAGTCTGGCAGGCAAGGGGTTAAGCAGAAGTGTGTGGGGCCTGTGGCCAGACAGCCAGCCAACCAGGCAACCACCACGGCACCTGTAGACAGTGGCCCAGTCATGAGGCATGGTCTGAGTTGTTTGTGAAGTTTCCCTGGTTGTTCTTGTTCAAGGTAAATGACTACCCCCCCCCACACACACACACACTTTCCTTGTGTCCTCACATCACCCTCAGGTTTGCTCTTTGCACCTCCCAACTGCCACTGTCTTCAGGGTCACAGGACAGAGGGCCGAACTGTTGTGGGCCAAGGCCTTCTGATGTGACTGTAGCACAGGCATGGGCAAAGGAGAGCTGGGCCGGTTGTTTTCTTGGGTTTAAAAGTTCTTTCCACTGCTCTTTTGTGGGGTTTTATGAATGCTGGTCACTTGTTGGTCTGTTAGGGGTGTAGTGTCCAAATTTGGTGTCAATTCGTCCAGTGGTTTTTGAGTTACGTTAATTCCACAAACAAACATTACATTTCTATTTCTATAGACTGAGCAAAGATGTATCAGTACTAATCTCAAGTCTAAAATATTGGCAGCTACCTCATAGTGTATGAATGCTGAGAAACAAACAAGAGACCCACCTACACACAGTATGGGATCTTGATCTTTGTATTCCCATACTGGGAATACATCTATTCGGTTTTAACAATGGAGCATCAATCTTTGCAACAGACAGGGAGTTCTTTTTTCATCTTACACTTACTCTCTACTACATTTATAGTAGTTTCACATTCCTTTTGGCATGGCTGTCAAAAGAATGATATATATGTGCAGACAGAGGATGTTGTCACCACCACTTGGAAGTTGTTGAGTACAAGCATCCACTGGTTTAGTGAAACTACGATTAGATACTAACCCCTTTACATATAGATTTTTACAGTATCTTTGTAGCATTCTTAATTTGTCCCTCTTACTCCTCTTTGAGGGAGAACTGATGGTGAAAACAGGTAAGAACCAACAGGATTTCCTGTTTATTGAGGGAAATCAGCTGTGTGTCTAAAAAATGTTCACCCTTATGACCAGTGTGCTAGCCAACCAATGACCCTGCTGGGCAGGAAGGTACTTATAGTTGGGTCTAACAGGCACATGGGAGGTACTGTGAAGGCAAGGACCTATCTGATTCTCTGTCTACAAAGTCCTTTTAATAAAGAAACCCAATTAAACAATACTTCTTTTTGTTGTTTCTTTGTTTAGTTGTTTCCAGCGCTTCGTGACCTCATGAACCAGCCCATGCCAGAGCTCCCTGTTGGCCATGGCCACCCCCCAGCTCTTTCAAGGTCAAGTCAGTCACTTCAACATCCATCCATCTTGCCCCTTTCCTCTACTTTTCCTCAAGAGTACAACTCAAGGCAGTGAGAGTGAACCCCCTCCTTAATGCCCGATACATTCTGAGTCTTTGGAGATGTATTTGAGAAAAAGAAGTGCCACAATGGAATTAATTATATCCAGGAGAGGTGATATTTATGGGGAACAACAGGCCAGTTAATGGGATGCGATAGACAATAGCTATCCCCACACCTATTCTCCCCACTCCCACAAGAAGAGCCTTTTCATTATGTCCTTGGACCTAATGCTACTGTTAATTAACCCAAGAGTCAGTTCATAAAGAAATCTCAATCATTCGTGATTTATCATGAATGAGAAAGCTGATTTAGTGAGCACTACAAAGATGAAGCAGCCTAACAGGATATGCCTATCCTAGCTATGCTCACCTTAGTATTTGGTACAGTACCAGCATAGACTAACTGGAGCCACTGTTTGCCTGGTTGTGGATGCATTGGTCATCTTGTGATATGTCCAATTGCAAGAGAAGGGACAGAAAGTGTCTCTCTTTTGGTGGATCTGGAACAGCTTTCATGACCATCAATGATGGCATTCTTCTTCAAAGGTTGTCTGAACTGGGAATTGAAAGGGCTCTTTTGTAGCACCTCTACTTCGATCTGGATGGCCAACCTTAGGTGGTGTTGGAGATATTACTGCTCTGCCCCACAGAGGCTTCACTTTACATCCCTTAGGGTTCTGTTTTGTCCTTTGTACTTTTAAAAAAGAAATCGTAGGTGAAGACTGCCGGTAGAGAAAGGACAAGATGTCATGTAGATTCCCTTTATCAACAAAGTCAGATGCAGCAACGAATATCTTGAACTGCATCTTGGACCCAGTCAAATGGAAATAAACATGATTCTAAGAATGTGTTAAAACCTGGGGGTCACTTGGCCATTTCGGAGGCGTTGCAGGCTGCCTCCTTAGGCCCTGCCCCCAAGGCCGTGGCCCAGCCGAGGGACTTGCACGAAGTCTTTATTGGTTGGGGCGTGGTCTCGCCGGCTGGCAAGGCCACAACCCAGCTGAGGGCCACGCGTGAAGTCTCCCTTGGCTGGAATGTGGTCTCGCCAGCTGGCAAGGCCACAACCCAGCTGAGGGCCTCGTGTGAAGCCTCCCTCAGCTGCGTTGTGGTCTCACTGGCCAGCAAGGC
The DNA here is from genome assembly GCA_030556195.1 of Anolis apletophallus. Lineage (NCBI taxonomy): Eukaryota > Metazoa > Chordata > Lepidosauria > Squamata > Anolidae > Anolis > Anolis apletophallus. Next base: position 44,480,297 of record JARBWK010000006.1, on the reverse strand, counting down.
TGCGAGGCAGCTCAGGGCTCCTAGGCACGAGGCCTGGCCCTTGCCTGGCTCTCACCACTTACCAGCCAGCAGGGATGTGAGACAGGCAAAAGGCTCAATATAAGGCCAGGCAGCGTGGTGGATCCTCCCTCGCCCGGCTCTCACCGCCTTCTGGGCTTGCCGGAGGCATGAGCCTCTCTGTCGGATGTGGGCCCAGACTCCTCCAGAATGCACCAAGCAACAGCAGCTCCCTAATGTCAAGGTATGTATATGTTCCCCAAACCTCTCCAGTATTTTATGTTGGTCATGGGAGTTCTGTATGCCAGGTTTGGATCAATTCCACGATTGTTGTTCAGAATGCTCTTTAATCTCCGCACCTTAAGAAGGATATAACGGAACTGGAAAAGGTACAGAAAAGGGCAACAAGAATGATCCAAGGGATGGAGCGGCTCCCTTATGAAACCAGGTTGCAACGCCTTGGTCTTTTCAGCCTTGAAAGACAGCGTTTAAGAGGTGACTTGATCGAAGTGTATAAAATCATGCATGGGATAGAAAAGGTGAATAAAGAAAAACTGTTTTCTTTGTCACAAAACACTAGGACTAGAGGGCACTCCCTGAAGCTCCAAGGTAGGAAAATTAGGACTAATAAAGGGAAATATTTCTTCACCCAGAGGGTCATTGGGTTATGGAACTCACTTCCAGAAGAGGTTGTGACAGCTGTCAGCCTGAACAACTTCAAGGCAGGATTAGACAGATTCATGGATACCAAGTGTATCGGTAGTTACTGAAAAGGACATTCAAGTGCCACCTCGGAGTTGGTTGAGGTAGGCAGGATTTCCCTGGGTACTGGTTGTGGGGGGTCGGGAGCAGGTCAGGGTTTTGCCCTCCCTTCTGCTCGAGATCCCCGTGTACAACTGGTGGGCCACTGTGTGATACAGAATGCTGGACTAGATGGGCTGAGGTCCGATTCAGCATGGCTCTTCTTATGTTCTTATGTTCTAATGGCATGGGAACTATACATCCAAGCAACTAACAACTCCCAAATGTCGGGGTCTATTTTCCTCAAACTCCACCAGTGCTCAAATTTAAGCATACTGAGTATTCGTGCCACATTTGGTCCAGATCCATAGTTGTTTGGGTTCATAATGCTCTCCAGATGTAGTCAGAGCTGAATTAGTTGAAGGTGGGGTTTATGTATCATTGGAATGTCCAGGGTGGGAGAAAGAACTCTTGTCTGAGACAAGTGTGAATGTTGAAATTGGCCAGCTTGATTAACATTGAATACCCTTCTAACTTCAAAGCCTGGCTGCTTCCTGCCAGGGGATCCTTTGTTGGGAGATGTTAGCTGGCCCTGATTGTTTCCTTACTGGAATTCCCCCTGTTTTCTGAGTTTTGTTCTTTATTTTTAATTTTTAATATTAATAATTTTTTATTTAATCTTTAATTAGTTGATTTCATTATAAATTCTATAGCTGGTTTTTAATATCACAATTTTAATACTAAAGAGCTGCCTTATTGTTTTAGCTATTATGTTATTGATTGTTATTTACACTTACTAGTTGGGCAGCATATGTATTTAATAAATCAATAAAGATATCTTCAGTTAAATTGTAACTACATAGAGCTCATGTGTTTGTAGTGATGGCATACACATGGAAATTGAAAACTGGGAAATCAGAAACAGCATATTTAATTCATAGCTTGTGTGCACACATGAAATATTATACACTTGCAGAAAAACTGACATATGAAAGCAAATTATCTAGAGAAAAGGCCAATCTTGACGTTCTGCATACTACATTATTATGCCAGTTGCCACTCTCAGTGGGAACTCACTTTCTGCTGTACCACCCACATGTAATGGTTTTTGGGCAGATGTACTAGGTTGATTTTCTTAGGATTAAACAAGGCTCTACCTTTGTATGATTTGAACTAGTAATCATCTGAACAAAATTCTCATTATTTTATTTCTTTTTTATTTGCACTCTGTATTCTGATTATACAGCTTTCAAGAAAATGTTTCCAAAAATGTCAAAGAAAAATTAGGCTACATTAGTTAAAGTCGATTAAAGCACAGTTTTAGTACATCATCATATGTAAAGACTACACAAATACAGCAATGGCTAAACATTAGTAAAGAGTGGCAAATGGACCCAATACCGAGGCAAACATAAAGTAGTGAACACAATCTAGGCATCTAACTTTATTGACTCCAATACTGAGGATGCGTCTTTATATTCCTCAGTTTCTTTCAACTCCTTTTCATTTTCCTGAAATCAAACACATTAGAAAAAAAGGTTTACTACTTTCAAAAGTATAGAATCCCACCTCTTTCATATAAAATCAATGCACACATAATCATCCTGGAAGGCTGGTGTAGGACTCGCATGACCTTCTGGGTTGAGATGAATTGCAGTTCCCAGCATTCATCAACACTGGCCAACAGAACAGTGGAATATGGAATATTAAAATAATGAAATGAACCAAATGGCAGTAACTCACGTATTAATCCAAACATTAAAAAGAACACTTTGTGTTTGCCTTAATTTCAAATTATCAAGATGCTTGGGGGATTATTTGGAATGGACAGTACACAGCAGACATATTTTAACAAAAGAATACATTTATCCAAGATTATCCACCTAGTGCAGTGGGACAGTAAGCTCTGTATAAGGATACTAGTACATCATATATGTGATATATAATCTATTTTCAAGGATAATGCAGATGATGTTGTGCTTATTGTATTTTAACAATTACTCTAACACATCTGCCATTAACGTAATATGGCAATCAACTTATTTTTCTTAATCTGTACAGAGAAAATAAAGGGTGGTCTTGGTAAATTTTTTCCTCCATTTTTGTGGAGGAAATATTGAAGCTACCTTTAACATGTGGTCTCTTCCAACTCTATGGTTCTATTATTAGTTTTACATCTAGATCGGCAAAAAGGTGCCATTTAAAATTGCAAGCTTTAGTAAGTTTAAAATACTTTATATTTACAAATTTTTGTTAATTATGAGATTAGTTTTTAAATCAATGTAGTTAAAATGGGGGGGTTGCTTTCTGAATGGAATGGGGGGGGGTTCAAATACAGGAATGGAGGATGATGTACCCAGCCAACAGTGCAATTCTCACCTCCCCTCTACACCCAGAACCACATGTTCCTTAGATACTTCTATCATAATCACAGCTGGAATAGATGCATTGTCACTTCTGGCTGCCATTTTTAGAAAAACGGAGCTATTATTATGAGAATTACAGGCACTTAAAGGGGGGATACCCACTTCTACTGTAAGAGGATTGTTTAAATGAGCTTTTCTTCTGGTGACTGGCAGATTTTAAAATTCCCATATTTTCAATTAATGCATTCTATTATTTAAAAATGTATATGAAATGTGTATCAGCTGAATTACAATGCTTCAATCTGATAACAGTAAAACTATTCACTTGACAGCCCACCGATTTTTTCCATCAATACTTACTAATAGCTGAACAAGATCAGCCCGTGCAGCTTCTAATCTGCGCTGGCAATCTGGAATCATCATTCGAGATTCTTGCAAGACTTCAATCTGCAAAATAAAAACTCATGAAGTGCATGAACTCCTCAACACTAAAATACAACTTTACTCTTTACACTAGCTATCCAAAAATTATGCACCCACATTGGTGTGAATGATCATACATACAAAACAATGCTATTTTATTAAAGACACAGTATTCGAGAATCCTTTCCTTATAATCAAAACAAGAATTGTTAAAAAGCTTCCCATGAAATATTTGTTTTTAAAAAACAATTTAATATAAACTATTTCCCCTGCCGTCACAAACAGCTTTGTCCAAAATGGGATCAGCTGGTTATATAAATATCTCCAACATCTTTTGGGTAATAAATAAAAACAGTGTTCAGATAATACCACACAAAGATAATTACTGCATGAAAAAAGTTATTGAGTTATTGATCACATTGTATGCTCACTGCAGGAGGGTCTGACTAAAAGAGAAAGGTAAAGAAAAATGAAAAGCAAAGACCAGCAGGCTCATATTTTTGATGCTCATCATGCATAAAAAGTTATTACTCATCCTTGGACTTCATTTTAGGAGACAGATTATTCTCACCATGCTTTTTGAACAAAATTACGGTTCTGGCACCCCACTGAATGTGAACATCTTGCATACATCTTCAGGAGACAATTTTGTAATTGTACACAAACCCATTCTATTTTATTTCATGGAATATTTTCAGCCCAAATTCACACAATGAAAAGGTGGTGTAAAAAGTGTTGATTCCGAAATGCATCCAGCCAGGAAATAAATGAAGATCAATTTGCTAATTTGTTAAGCATGAAGATTCTTACTGAAATGCTAACACAGAAAACTATGAACGGGATTCAGGGTACGCAACTACAAGTGACTATAGCCATAAAAAGAATGTGGCCTAGGTATGGCAGTCAAACAGGCAGAGGAACATGTCCTACTCCCAGTGAAAATCAGAATGCACCAAGTCAAAGTACCCCTTCCAGCCACTAGCAGCTCCTTCTGTGAATGCTCATTTTAATATTGTTGCTTCTTTCATTCTACAAATAATGCCAGTACCAAAAGCAGTTAAGAGTTATTTCTTACTAATCACCAGACCAGTGTTTTGCAAGCAATGTCACAATGAAGCTTCACATAAAGTATCTGGTAAACATTTCAATTTAATAATAGGTAAAGGAGTCAGTAGAGAAGGAGGCAGGCAGGGTTGACCAGTATTGTCAAAGTCGATACCAACTGTTGTTTTGGGTGCATTGGTTTCTTTTTCAATATTTGTATAGGCAGACTGGCCAAGTCCATATCTCAGGCTGAATACATTTCTTGTGCGTGTTATTCTTTGTATTTGCTGATTTGTCCTTCACCTTGTGCCCCACTGCAGAGTAAGGAGGTTTACTGCAGGAGTCAGGGTGATAGATACTGCTTGGTCAGCAGTAATAGGTGCCAAAACAGCTACCAGTAACATGTTGATCAATGGCATCAATAGTTGCTTCCCAGCTTTTGTAATAAACATCAAGGCCCTGTGCAGAGGCTGGCCAGCTGCCACTTGTGAAGTGACTTGTAGAAACTTTTCCCAAAAGGTGGGAAGCATCTGGGAAGTAAAACTTCAGCTGATTGAACACTTATTGACAATTTGCCTTTAACCAAAGCAAAAAAGGCACTAAGAATGCCCATTCGACAAACCAACCTTATGATCACACAAAAACAAAGTTTGAAGGGAACAGTAGAGCCCATGGGGGTTTGGGAAGGGTAAGGAACAAAAAAATAGTGAAGATAAAGTTTGGGGATTTTTTTAAACATTCAATTAAGAAAATGAAGTAAACAGAGAATTACGAGAAAAAGGAAGAGATTGGAAACTGATTACAGGAGGAACTAACACCAAAGAGCAAGAGAATGACTGAGGGGGAGTTTCTGTCAGCAGATAAAGCAAAACAGTGGCTTGGTGACTGGAAAATGTATGGTCAGATCTTCCTGCCATGCTGCTAAGTGCTAGATCTTTCCAGATGAGACTTCTGTGCAAGTACAAACCTATTTTTGTGGGACAGGGAGACCATGATGAAGAACTAGTAACATTTTCAATCCTATGGGGGGGACTATTCAAGCAAAAGTAATCCACCATCAGAATTACCTACTTTTATCTGTTCTTCCTTACCACATAGAACCTTCCAAAAAGGTAAAAAAGCAGAAGAGAGGGGTCTTAACTCTTTGTCCCCACACTTTTTTCAGCAACTCTGTTTCTTCCATACCAGCTAATAGCTCTCTAGAGAAAAACAGTTGCCCATGTTTCTCTCAGAATAGGTAATAGCAAGAAAGGGTTAGAAGTAGAAAAGGGTCACATAATCATAGAATTAAAATAAATTGCAATAGCCATCCAGTTTAGCTTCCTGATAAAACATGGAAGAGAGGGTTAATAACTCCAAACCAGCGTTGTTCATATAGGGTTAATTATTTCCTTCCCTCCCTCACACACCTATGGGAGATCCTGATCCTGAAATTTCTGCATCATTATTAGTGTTGCCCTGAAACAACAAGAGAAAAAGAATTCCTGATGGCTGCCCATGTCATCCCAATTGAAGACCAAGGGAGATGACATACCTGTATATAATGTGCCATTGAATGTAATGCATACCCCATTTTGAAGGTTTGTATTACAAAATAAAAATCTGCTGTCAAATGTAACACGAGGCAATGGTGGTCATGAAAAGCTGTGCTTCTCTGTCAGACCTGGTGGGAAGATGGCACCAGCTATGAGAAGGCTGGTAAGAAGCCAGAGGTGGCTGTGAAAGGACTGGTGAGAAGTCAGCTTCCACCAAGCCTACTGTAGGGGAGGCAGCTTCCCACCAGACTCCACCTCTCTCATCTCCATCCCAGCCAGGATCACTTGCCTAATGACGAAGCTAGGTTTATGTGTGTGATTCTAACATACCATTGAATCTAATGTGTACCTCAAGTTTAGCAATGTAATTTAGACAAAAAGGTGAGCATTAAATTCGAGTAAATATGGTAATATACGAGGAAGGACACCTTAATACTGAAATGAACCAGAGGGCCATTTCTCCACCAGCCTAATACACAAAATTACATCTATACATTTAATATCAATTTCATTTCAATGTGGAGAACCAAAGACCATTTGTCAATACATACCACACATTTCAATTCCATTCACATAGACCAGTGGCTCCCCACCTTTTTTTGACCAGGGACCACTTGACCAGGGACCACTCTCCAACATTAGTATCCAAAGGATTACGAATCAGTTTTTGATCAATTTTAGATTTGGCTTCGTTATTTGGGGTGTTGATTCCAGAAACTGCATTGGATAGACCACATCAGCACTAGTTTCTGATACAGAGCATATGTCATCCAGTAGCCGTCATCTCCTCGCCCACAGAAAACCATATTTAATAAGCCTCGGCAGTATAAGAGGGTTTTGTGAGACGAGTTGGACTAGTTGCAATTGTGTGGTAATGGTGTAGCCACAGGCCTCAGGTTAGGAACCACTGACATAGACCATCCAAACATATCCAAGGAAGGAAACAAATGAACGGAGGAAGGGCATTATGTAACAATATGTAATTCTTTTTCCTATTTTATTTCTTCCTCAATGTACTCTCCGAAAGCGAGGGAATAGTTTGCTATATAGTTTTCACACACATTACATCTGCAGGCATCACTGATGAGAGAAAAACCTCAATGGCAGGAGGTGGCAAATGACCATGGTATTTGTGTGTTAATGTTTCTAAACAGGTGGATATGAGGACTTTAGCATACAACATTGTAAAATATATTTTGAACAAACAGATGCATCAGAACAGATGCATTTGAAATCAGATGTTTTTTGCAGGGAGAGGTGAAATCTTGGGATTACTACAAGATCTTTCAGGTAAACTGTAAAAATCAATAATATAACCATGGACATGAAAATTCCTTACCTGCTTTTTTATTGAATAGTCATCAGGATCTTCAGTTTTCATTTTTTCAATCTTCTCTTCCTGCTGTTTTGCTTCCTTTTCATACATAATCCTTTCCTTTGCCAAACTGCACAGAAAAATATTGAATAATTGTTATTACTATGAACTTTGTCTAACTTAGAAGGTATGACTCACTATAACAAGTATGACAAGACAGAATTCATAGAACAGATTCTAATTTCAGGAGTCACCCCATGTACATCACTTACATTATCTGAACGTATTTTAAAATGTTTTGCTATTCATTAAATCTTATTTTAAGAAATGCTTTTAAAGTATCTAGCACCTGAGATCACAAAGACAGTGCTTAGCTCTTTTGGTTGCTCCAATTCTGGTTACTTATTATATCATTTAAATCATTTCTCTATAATCTCTCAACCCACCAGGACCCTCAAAACAATATAAAACACTGAGACATTTAAAACATTAAATATACAAGTAAAACATTTCAAAACAGATTTTTAAAATTCCTAAAAATAGTTGGGAGAGCTGCTTCAGGGAAAGCCCTCTCCCATGTAACCATCAGCCTAGCTTCAAAGGGTGATGGGATGGTCAGCACAGTCTCTGCAAAGATTTCAGATTTCAAGAATGCTTATACACTTAAAGCAGTGTGTTTAGATATGTTCCCACCTGAGGTCATTAGGCTTTGAAAGTCAAAAGTGGCGACTTGAATGGAATTCAGAAGCAAGCTGGAAGTCAGCACAATTCTTGTGAGTTTGATTTTTGCATATTTGATTATTCATGGATTAGATCAAGATGTTTTCTTTAGGAATAACTAAGTCCACCAGCAAGACTCTATGGTTAATTTCTGAGTCACACTGGAAGACCTAGAGATCTAGTGAATACTTCTTGAAGAGAGGTGTTCTCTCAGGGGGGGAAAGCAGGTTTTTTTATTCAGTTTTTTCACACTTTTGCAGGGTTTCTTTGCCCTTAACCCAGTGAATGTGAATGGGTGACTGTACTTCGTATATTGGTATATTGCTGAATCTATATGCCCAGATAACTATGGCCAAAATGTTTTCTATCTACATTATCCCAACATATTTGATTGTCTAGCATCCAATTACCGGTACATATATCTTTTAGTCTTCTGGCCAGACTACAGGTATGCTCTGTGTCTTACTTTACTTTGATAATGCCCAAAATGTGGCACACCTTTGTCAGAGGTCAGAAATCAGTAGCACAAATCAGTAGCTTTCTGGTCTATATTGTCTTCAAAAGTTAGCATGTCCATTATGACATAGGTGGAAACCTCACAAATCAATGCACCCACAAAAATATATACATGCTTTATCAATCAAATGTGCTTTCTCCTACATTAAATAATTGTTTTTCTCTAACATCAAATCTATCTCCTTTTCAGTTCAGTTCAGTTTGAATCACTTATACAAGAGTCTAGCTGCAAGTATCTTGATGACAAAGCAGTGATTAGTAGAGTCAGCAAGAACAAATCCGGTCTTTAAAAAAATCAGGTCACTAGTTTAGTCGACGCTGGGAATGCTGTTATCATCTGAATTTCAGCAAAGCATTTGATAAGATCCCCTGTGATATTTTGATTAGCAGAGTGACTTCACTTGGAATAGATGGAAACACCTTCAAACGGATCCATAGTTGGTTGGGAAACCACGATCAAAGAATTATATTAGTGGCTGCACTTCATACCAGAAGGAGGTCTCAAGCGGTCTGTCCTGGGGCCAAAGCTATCCAATATTTTCTCAATGGTTAGATGATGGGTTGCACCATCAAATGTTTGGATGATACAAAACTGAGAAAGATAGCAAGAACACTGGAAGACAAGAGCAGAATTCAAAAAGAACTTCACAGACTAGAAAACGGGTCTAAAATAATAAAATGAAATTGGTTAGCAGCAACACACTTGGAAAAGACTTTTGACTTATCGTTGAACATGAGCTGGCAGCAGCAAAGAGGGTATAGGCAGTCCCCAAGTTATGAACAAAAATAGGTTCTGTAGTTTTGTTCTTAAGTTGAATTTGTATGCAAGTCAGAACAGGTACATTTTAAAGTGTAACTCCATCTATATCTATCTATCTTTGGATATCATAGGGAAGGGTTAACACCCCTGTGGTGTTCGTTTTGCTGTCTGTGCCCCTGTTCAAAAGTTTTCACCTTATTTTCTGCCCCTGTGATAATTGAATTTTGAAAAAAATAGCTTGTTGTGGAAACAAGGATTGGTGAGAAAGCATCTGTGGAGACACCTTTTCCAATGACAACTGGTTAAGGAGTGAATTTTCCTTTATAGAAGTAGATTTCTCTCACTTCTTGTTGTCTCACCCCCATTCTTAACTATGAGTTGTTTGTAAGTCATATGCTTGTTCCCTTGGCCTGTACATGCTATTTTAACCTACATTAATAGAATTATAGTTTCCAAGACAAGGGAAGTAATAGCCACCTTAAATTCTGAAGTAGTGACACCTAATTTGGAGTGCTATGTTCAGCAATGTTCAGTTCCTAGGCATTTCATTTTAAGAAGGACACAGACAAGTTCGATAAAAATCAGAGAAGAGCAATGAAAATAATAAGAGATATGGAGAATAAAAATACCAGTAAAAGCTGAAGTGGTTGTACATGTTCGGTTTGGTGAAGAGAAGATTGAGAGATGACATCACACTATTTAATATTGTAAGGGCTTCCACAAAGGGGATGGTTCAGACATGCTACCTTAGAGTAGAACTAGGTCTAATGGGTTTAAGTTGCAAGAGAGTTGATTTTGATTGAATTAGAATGAACTTCTTGATTGCAAGAGTGGTTCAGCAAATTGCCTAAAGCAGTTTTTCTCAAACTGTATTCCTCCAGGTGTTTTGGACTTCAGCTCTCAGAAATCCCAGCCATTTTACCAGCTGTTAGGAATTCTGGGAGCTGAAGTCCAAAACACCAGGAGGAGCAGAATTTGAAAAACTCTGGCTTAGAGAATCTGGATGTCTTCAAAAAGGGGCATGGAAAGTATTTGCAGGGGATGTTCTAGCTTGAGATCCTGCATTGAGTAGGGGGTTGGACCTAATTGCCTACAATTGCCTTGCTTATACTCTGGTTCTTGTAGAGATTGTTGTAATTTGGACATATCATGAGAAGACCTGACTCATTAGAAAAGTTTGGCAAGGTAGACGGCAGCAGGGGGGGGGAAAAGAACAGATATGTAAACTTAAATCAGGGTAACCATGGAACTGAGTCTGCAAGACCAGAGCAGAGCTGCTGAGAATAGAACTACTTCCCATCTCTTCATTATATTGACATTAAATATTACAAACTTTGGTACAAGGATAAAATGTTACTTATAAATATTATTTATTATGCAGCGCTTTCCTGATATTTGTCTAAAGTTTAATTTTTATACAGTATTTTAAATAACTGAACAGTTTTCTGCTCAACAGCTTGACATATTTGCTAAATTACTAAGTAGGTATAAAGACTCAGTATAGAAAATTAATGTTGTTGATCAAGAGCTAGGAGCTTAACTATATAGACTATTAATAATGCCACAGAGTTAAAATCCTTATATAAATACTAATTATTTAAGAATTCAGATATGATAATAGTGAAAAGACCATGCTCTACCTTTAATGGCATAAGTGATTCACTTGTTTAGCCCCAATTGACCCAATTATAGGGAAAACATCTTTCACAGATCTCCAATGGAAATTTCTTAAATGGCAGATGATTCAGGCTTTTCTAGAATGTCGTTCTAGATGGGCACTGATAACCTGTTAATTGGCATTTTTGGCCCTTATCGCACAGATACAAGTAATGGACTAGGTAACTGAACGTATTATTCTACTATTCATTTTTATTAGGAGCAATTACTGAAACTGAGATAAATATTATGCATCAATATTATACTAAAAGTTGCTAACTAGGATTTAAGAAATTATGAGTTTAGCCTCAATACTTAAAGCTTCATTTAGAAATAGAGCTGGCTTCGACTAACCACCGTGGCAACAATATTATGTCCTAATTAATTATAAAGGGGAAACACTTTGAGACTACCAAACTTATTCATTTAGCTTGAAAGATGCCTTTACAGCTCTAGGCTGTCCAGTCTACTATGAACTTCTGATTCTGGGCCTAAAAGGAGTTGTCACATCAGACTTAACTGTGCTGATAAACACCATGAGGTTTCCCGAATCTCAGACATAGACTGAGTTTTCTATCTTTTAGGTGACAGTTCATGTTATCACCTACCAGATAGTTATTTCACCATCACAAAAGACTTCATGGACTGCAAATGAAATTATTTATGGCTTTAAAAAAGTAGCCAAACAAATTATTTCTTAATGTCAATGACACCAAACTTAACTGTGCAGCTGTATTAGCAAACTGGAGTTAATACTGAGGAAGACAGGAGTATCTCTGAAAAATTGCAACAAATATACAATGGCTTTAAATTCAGAAACTGCAAGATTGGCATCATGCTAGTCTGTTTTTACATGTCCTCAGTAGTGTAATGTTTCAGCATCTGATAGTTCAGTCATAATTGGGTTCTCTATGCACTGTGTATGCCCAAGGAGGTAAGAAAATTACATGTTAAACCAGATAGTGTGTGTTGGCTCCAGTGGTTAAACCATGGTAGAACTGAGGATCCTGTGGCTTGACATGTGATGTCTTCCAATTATACTATACTGACAAGAAAATGAATAAACCCAGGTGCTGTAAATTTTTCTCCAATATAAGAAACAAAATATATTAAAGACAATTCTATACTCTTTCTGAATGAGGAATTCCATTTGATTGCAAACATGGGGTGTCAGTATGCCAACAATAGAAAGCAAAAGCAATTCCAATAGGAGGAAATACATAATTAAAAGTCTTTACCATCTAAATTAATGAGACATAAGTGGGTTAATTTGGGACTGATCATCCTATCAAATGACACCTTTAAGGCAGACATTCAGACCAATCCACCTGGGATTATGTTTCGCTAAACATTCCAACACACTTCTTAAAATATTTTTAATTATACCATATTTTAAAAGCTGGTTATTAAAGACAGAATAAATGTTTAATGTCCCTGTATATTTAGTCAAATAGTTTCACCTTGTTCGTTTGAATATAATCTTATAAATGGCTTTTGCTGAAGGTTCAGAATGAAACACTACTTCCTATTTTGAGCACTCACATTTCATGTATACAATATGTTTTTTAAAAAAATAAAAATCACACTGATGTGAAATGTTAGGAAAAAAGCTTTTATGGTATTATATATGCTAAAATATAATCATTATTAATAAATCATTAT
>JARBWK010000006.1:44392562-44462562 GCA_030556195.1 Anolis apletophallus | reverse complement strand
AAATTCAGTAAACCACTTTTTACCATTGAAATTGATGGTGCAGAGTCCCCATAGTATTTCTCAAGCTTAGCTTTGGTTTGAGTGATGGTTTTTTCCCGCAAAAAATAATGCTTAATGAGCACACAAAATTCACTTTTTTCCATTTTCTTCTCAAATCACGCATTAGACTGCTATCAATAGCTGTCAAACACAAACTAAATGACGCAGGTTGTTCAAATTTTGACAGGAGTCAACTGACAGATGCCTGTTGACAGGAGCAGTGTTGCCCTTTCAGTTAAGAGGCGGAAAATTCAAAAAGTCACAGACTTATTGACTTATTGGAAATTCAAACTCAGTCATAGAAACTCAGTGTATGATGTTAGAGTAGCCACTTTCAGCTCCAGTGGAAGGCAAGAGCAAATCCCTTCTGAAGAAATCTTGCTAGGAAAACCCTATGATAGGTTTAAGCCAAGGGACTGTTCACGGTCCCTCATACTGTTGGGAAGCCAGACTACAGTTGGAAAAAAATGAACGGATTCTTATGTACACTACACATATCTTATTTGTAGTGCAAAAAAGGACAATACAATATTTGAAATTATGAACAATTTTAACCAACATAAACTTTCAATGGGAAGCATGGGCCTGCTTTTGGCTAATGAGAGTCAAGTTAATTACGATTGTTGTTATTGTGAGTCTTCAAGTCATTTTAAACTTAAGGCGACCCTAAGTCTAAAGTTTAGGGCAGGGGCCAGGTAAAGACCTTGGAGGAATGCATCGGGCCTGTGGGCCTTAGTTTGGGGACACCTGCCTTAAAGTCACCACAAGTTGGAAACAACCTGAAACAACACAACAACAAAAAGCCCCACTGAACAACATGGGGATGCACTAAAGGAAGGAAGCAAGATTCTGGTGGCATTAAAGTTTCAGTAGCTACCACAAACAGCCCAAACTTGGGCACGTTTGTTAATTACTACTGTAGAGCAGCCAAGGGGCTATTTGCAAGCTTGAACTAAATGAAATAGCTTCAAAAATGTGTCCAGGGAAATATAAACCTGTAGATATTGAAAAGCAGCAACCTCACAATTACTACCTCCTCAGCAACCCATGTTATACTCAATTAAAAATATTTATATTTAATGAAATTTCCAGAGTATTTTAAAACACAAGAGGAATACACCTGGGCTTCATGACTACTTCCAGTATCATCCTGGACTGTAATATTATTATATAGAAATGTTTTTGGAAAAGTTGTGTAATAATGGTTTAAGTGTTGAGCTAGGGCTCTGGGATACCATGGTTTGAATTCTTCACTGAGCTAGGTGATCATAAATGAACCACATTCTTTCAACCTAACAGGAAGGGAATGGCAAGCCTCACCCTGAATAGATCCTGGCAAGAAAGCCCTATGGATGAATGGGCTTTCCATTAAGTCAGGTTCAATTTGAAGACTTATAACAAATCTTGCCAATTCCCATGCAATCATATATAGCTCACAACAGGCTCATGGCTCATAGAACTGATCTGAGCACTCACAAAAATCATCTACATCAGCATACAACATTCCTTAAAAGGAGCAGTTGAACTGAATGAACACAAGCAAAACAAACCAGAATTGCATATACCTTTACAGGAGTACAAACTAACATTATATCTTCAACTGATTTACACTCTTACGGTTATTGCTGGTGTACTCTGGCTTTTTGTTGCATGTTTTGTGTTTCCAGTTGCTTGGAGGTATTATTTTAAGTATGTCATCAGTGACAACTACAGTATTTTTTCAGTTTTACCTTTTAAATATATCTTGCATTCTCTAACTGAAGCTAAATATTATTTTTGAGAATACATATATTCTAAATATGCCACATTTAATTGCTGAACAAGTGTTTAGAATACTACATGGAATTCATGACTACTGACATCAAGGGGATTTGAGATTGTATTTTTGAAAAGTAGGATGTCCAATACTATTTTGCCTGTTGTATTAGCTAGGGCAGCCTCTACAAAGTCTACATGATTCGTTTTCATTCGGGGAACAACAATTGCAGGTTTGTGATACCTTTGTATTCAGGTGGTCAGGTGGTATGAGTATGCTACTATGTCCACATAAAGTAACATTTTAACATATTGACATTCAAAACAGTTTTTAGCGTAGAACCATGTTCACATTTAGACAGCCTTATGTAAAAGAAATAACATTTCTACAGGTTTCAGCTTAAAATTATACATAAAGAATGAGGGGAATTGGTAGAAATATATGGGATTATGCAGAAGCTGAGGCTTACCAGAGAAGTCTTTAGTTTTATCTGTATCCATGTAGCCACAAAACACAACTGTAAACTACATGTATAAACATATATAAAATGATACAAGAATAATGCTTTACCGCATAGTCATAAAAGCAATTATGTCTTATTCCAACAAGCAATCATTTTCAGATTTGCAAATACAAGATTGCATGTAGAGAATTTTTAGTTGGTGATGCAATTATGTTTTCAGAAAGCAGGACACATTATGACTTTTTGCTCTGACATCTTTAAGAGCTTAAGCAATCATAAGCTGATTGGGAAATGTGACGTTGCAAAACGGGGATAAAGTCACTACTCTATTTACTGCATTTTATTAACCAAGCTTTAACAGTCATAATCTAGTCAGTCATCTCAAAGTCAAAGGCTGTGATCCAGAACCTCATGTGCACAACAAGTTACTGCCAACTATGGCAGATGGAGCTCTGTAAGCGGTTTGTTCCCCTTTAGCAGCTGGCAATACAGAAGTCCACTTTGTGCACACAGGGCTGCTTAGATGGAATATATAACCAAAGTAGGCAGCATGTGTGCCACTTTACCACAAATAGACTGAATTTCCAATTCTGGATAGTTCAGTTATAAAAATCAATAAAACCATACTTTCCTCCCTTCATTTTCAGGGTTGCAAAAAGTAACTTTTTAAAGTTATATATCATTATCTAAACTAAATCACATGGATGAAAACATAAGATGATGTTTAAATATTCTATTTTGGTAGTGATGAAATTATTACTAATTTCAACTGGCATGTCAAAGCTGTTTCTATTTAGCATTTTACAAAATATTTCTCTTTCACTCTATTCATATAAATCTTTTTCTGATGAGTCAAATAAATTCAGAACATTTTGAATTGACTCCTAAAAATTCCTACTCAGAAGTGGAAAACGCAAGAATAACTTGCATAAAAACCACTGGTGTAAGGCTATGAGGCCACCAAAACAGAATTCCCAGAAGAGAAATAACAGAATTGCGTTAGGAACTCAAAAATTAATTGACTAGATAGGTATCAATCTGCAGTCTAAAAAGGTACAGGGAAATCTAGATCGAGATAAACATTTGTTCAATTTTCATCTTGTTCATTCAAGTATTTAGCATTTTTCAAATCTTTTCTAATCTTTAAAATCCAACAGTGCACAGAAATCTATTAAATTAATTCACAAAATATATATCACATAAATTATCAACATCTAAATCTAAAAATCTAATTCAAGATCTCTACTTTCTTGAGTAATAGCCTATTTACAATATGTTACATGCAGCTCCAATCAAAGTAAGTACATTGAGTCAATGGGATTTATATTGGCATTCATGTCCCATTCAGCAATTGATTCAATGAATATACACTAACTTCAGCTAGTGGCTAGATTTAGTGTAATAAAAATATAATTCAATAGGTTAACTGGGAGGAAAAAGATGGTGGAAAGCAAGCTTGGCTAGAGAGGGCTGAATCAAATGTTTTGCTATCAGCCTACCGGTTAATTCAATTTTTATTTACAACTAGAGCAGACCCACTGAATCAATGCAACCTAAATGTTGAGTGATCAAAAACACTTAAAAAACAAAACTCCTACATAGTACTACAACATACAAAAAATTGCACCAGATTATACTGGCAGAAATCTGAGTTTAAAAATATGTTTTCAGAGATATTAGAAATGCAGCCAGGGAGCCATATCCATAATTTCTACAGCTATCTGAAGCTTGAATATATTCAAAAACATTCCAAAGAGCAAGCCTTGATTTTTCCCATTTTATGTAAGAGAGACCATTTTACTATGTCACTGTATATAACAGGACTAAAGCATCCATAGATTTGGATATTCACAGGGGAGCCTGAAACCAAGTACAACAGCATTTTTAAAAACACACCTTGGCTTAATACCAAAGTATCCAAACTGCCTCTTCTCCAGGCCCTGCCTCCATTTCCTTACACAGACTGGACAAACAGAAAGGTAGCTGAGGACACAGCCATGAGAATTTTATGAAATAGAATACATAGGTAGCATCAAGGATTTTTCCTAATCTGTTCTATATTGATTTTATTAAATTGTTATTTGATTATCAGATAATTACAAATCTTTCCAAGAGAATCTCATGATAGTGTTACCTTAGGTTCACCTTAGGGTTACCATAAGTTGGAATGACTTGAAGGGACATAACAGCTACCGTTGTTTTACTCTTTTTCATGAGAAACATGGTTTTATTTTTTAAAATCCAACCCTCAGTATAATAAAATATATCAGCAAGCTATTTGACTGTTGCCACTCTATGTGATTATGAAACAGTGACAATGTGTCAGAATTACACAAAAAAGAATAAATCTGGAAAGATTCCACAGATTTGAAAGGGCGGTTTCTAAAAGGGCTGCTTTACCAAAAAATCAATATACTTCTCCCATAGGTTCATGATGCAAAATTCCATAATCAAGGCTTGTAGATTTGTAATTATAGTATGTCAGCTACATTTAAACAAGAGTGTTAAAAGATTGTTAAAGTTAAACTAACACAATTGCAATGTGAATTGTTTTAGTCTCATTCTAATCTACTGGTGTCACTTTCAGTTAATCAGAGGAAAACTATGGGCAAATGTCAGTGCTATTTTCACATGCCCCTAACTTACTGTGTCCACAATAGTTTTCAGTGTCACTACACTTCTGAAATAGCCAAGAGAGATACATTTCAGATTTGTTCTCCTTTATACTGCCCATACTTGAATTTGCAGTTATTTTCCAGCAACTAAATTACAAAGCTTGGTTATCAAGTTTAGCAAAGAAATGAGTAAATCACATTTTGCCTCTGTATAAAGTGTTCTGCAAGTGCCTACTGAAAGACAGTACCATGACACCCAATTTGCATAAGACAGATGGTGAATAATATAAACTTGCTACTTAGTAAAAATCTGTGCTGAAGTTTGGGCATTGCTCCCACTCCACCAAAAACCGAACTATTTTAAGTAGGTGTTATGTATTAATTGCAGTACAGAAAGTAGACACAGGGACATCCAAAACCTGAATATAGAAGTTGTAAACTATATATGATCTCTCATCTTAGCAAACAGAATATTTTAAGGGGCCAGAATCATATTTTGATGCAAAATTCCTGAAGAACTAGACTTCCAAGCTAAACATTTTATGACACTGTTATATCAACCCCAAGTTTCAACACCTGCCATATATATATAGTGACAGCTAAAAATAGTTGGAATCAAATTTGTTTCAACAAATCTGCTATGCTTTGTCACTGCCGAACATCTGTACAAAAATAATGTTCTGCGTCATTCAGTGTTCAAAATGATGTAGAGAAACTGGTTTGAGAGCCTAGATGAGTAACAACTGCTCTCATTGCTCAAATATTGTTATTTGTATACCATTCTATTTGTACACCACATAGTCAACTACACTCAAACTATTTAAGCACAGGGCCACTTAACGGTCCCTCAGACTGTTGGAGGGGGGATTATAGTTTGAAAAAAATATGAACCAATTGTACACTGCACATATCTTATCTGTAGTGCAAAAAACATGAAAAAAAACCAATACAATATTTAAAACGAATAACAATTTTAACCAACATAAACTTACCAATATTTCAATGGGAAGAGTGGGCTTGTTTTTGGCTGATGAGATAGTCAAGTTCGTTGGGATTGTTGTTGTTGTGTGACTTGTTGTGTGAGGGCAACTCTCAGTCTAAAGTTGAGGGCGAGGGCCTGGAAGATTATCTGGGAGGCCCACATCTGCCTTGTGACCTTTAGTTTGGGGATCCCTGCTCTACTAGAATGAACATGACGTAGTAGTTTGAGCACCTACATGTGCACCTTACGTTTATCCGTTATTTATATTAGCCCAGTGTTAAGATCATTATTGATATTATTGACTCCTCACTCTGTCTTCTGAAGTATGAGGTACCACTTTCCGTTTAGTATCACCTGCAAATTTGATAAGCACACCCTGACTTTAATCATCCAGGTTATTTATAAAGGCAATGAACTATCATCTACCAGACCCAGGACAAAAATCTGTAGCATTTCATCTATCACTTCTATCTAGCATGAGTAACCACAGATTTAGACAACTGTGAGTTTAATCTATCAACCTACTGTATTTACTCACTTGTCCACAAAAATATCTTGGGGCACCTCATCAGATCTTGATACTAAAATTGAGTAGACTCCCAGTATTCTCATCTAGCAAACTTGTAACTTTTTTGAAATTAGCCTTATATGACATGCTCAGAAACACAAGTTGGAACTCATAATATTCTTTTCTATGTGCTCAAAGGTTTCAAAGACACAAACCTAAGGAGACAGACTCTTTGACTAAGTCAGTATTTATTGCAATCTGTAAACTAGTTTGAGTATATAATCAGAAAGACATTGTATGGATTTATCTCCATATTTTTATTCAACCTTTCAGTAAAAAATTATTAGGACAGCAAGCAATAAAATAATGAAACAGTACATATATAAACCATTACAAGAATAAAAGAGCAGAAGCAAGTCACTGAAACAAAGCCATAAACTCCAGCAGAACAGATAAAACGATAGTCATCTTGACTTACATGACAGATTGAACCATCAGGGCAAATATAAAGATCTTTGTTGGATGCAGAAATAATAAAGTTGCCAACAAAAATCTCTCTCGTAGAACATTTCACAGAAAGGGTGCCAAAAGACTTTCTTTCAGATCAGATGGCAAGGCAATAGAAGAGAACCTCAAATGAAAACTACAGAATTCTAGCAGATTTACACGGGAAAACAGGTTCCTGGGCCTATCATGTTCCTTTATTAACAAATGACCTCTCCATTGGTGCCCCCTTGTTGCAGGGGAGAGGCTTGCGTACCCTAATGAAGTTGTGAGCTATGCTGGCAGTGAAATAGCCACCGGTAGGGCCTCCCATGCCAGACAGGTCACAACCAAAGGGGCTGACAAAGAGTGTCAACGGGCAGGATGGGCTCGCTAGCCTTTTGGCAACCATCCTAAGGGAAGAAAAACTCTAATTTCAAACCCGGGCAGATGGTTCTCATCTAACCCTGTAAGGTCAACCATCTAGAGAAGAAAACTCAAATCAAACCTACGACCTGAGGACCTCGCTGCCACTGTCCTAAGCTTGCTAAGCCCCGGCGACGAACCTTTGGTTTAAAGGGTGAGGCCAGTTCTGTGCATGCTGTGCTCCACCCAAAAAATCCATTGCACAGGCTCGAAGGACACATCCAACCTGCTTAGTCATCAACATACTTGTAGAAAGCGTGGGATGAGTCCTTCCTAAGAATCTTCATTCGTGAAGTAATGCCAGAGACTAACAAATGTGAAGGTTTCTACATAAACAGCATAGTTTCATAATGAAAAGTGGGTGGTCATATACTTTTCTAAAAGTTAAGTTACTTTAGAAATTTCTATGAGTTCCCAGTAGCATTCTTTCCTGGATTCCCACCTAAGAAATGCTTTAAGCTGCTAGGCTTGTTTTTGATTACTACAAAGAACTTAAGATACATATGGGGAATTCCTTGGGCAGTTACAGAATATGACAGATGTCCACTGAAAGCAAAGATGGATGAATGAAGGAGATGACTGGAAATCAATCTGTTTGAGTCCTTCATAGTATTCTGGAAGGCGAACTGAAGCTTAGGCAATGCACTCCATGTGGTTTTAAACCTGTACTTCCCACACTACACACTGCACAGGAAGGCAAGGACTAAGACCATGTTATTGGCCCAGATGCATCTCCCCCAGCAATTAATTTTTTGGGGGGTTCAGAGGTGGTGATATTGCCTGCTATATGATAGAGTGCTAGAAAGTTTGGCAAATTAAAAAAAGGGTTTAT
Source organism: Anolis apletophallus (assembly GCA_030556195.1). NCBI lineage: Eukaryota > Metazoa > Chordata > Lepidosauria > Squamata > Anolidae > Anolis > Anolis apletophallus. Next base: position 44,454,458 of record JARBWK010000006.1, on the reverse strand, counting down.
CTTCTCAAAGTCCTAAAAATCCCCTATGAATTTTAAACTACAATGCAATGCTTCTGTCCAGGCTGGCTGGAACCCAAATCAGCAACCCTTCTGTTAAGACCAGTGATACATTGGAAAACATTACTGTTTTCCTGTTAACACCATTACCACACTTTCCCTTTTTCACTATTAGATCAGGAGGCCAATTCACAAGCTACTCCTTTGCTAACAAAAGATCAAATAAATCTTTTAAGAATTTGATTTAGAGTTAACTGAAGCTCTGGGCATTTGTTATATTCATTTGTTATATTCTAAGGCTCTCAATTTTTATCTTGTGTGATATTCTTAAAATTAAAAGGACACCTAATAGAAAGCCAATTATAGTCTCATTATCAAAGCTACTTAAATAGCATCAAGTTGATCTGATGAAGTCAGATGGCTTTTCACATGCAGAGGCAGCACATTAAATACTTGTGAATTCGTGACAGCAAACAGATTGCCCATTCACTTGTTCAGAAACAGTAATTACACAACTGGGTCAGCAACTAGTCTTCAGGAGGAAGACTGTAAAATCTAAGTCTAGAAAGCATGAAAGCAAACATTCAGTTATCTCTTACTTCAGAAGTGTTGTTATTAAATGAAAGTCTCAGCACAATCATGTTTGTATGGAATTATCCTATCAGTATTAGCAACTGTATCAAAAGAATCAGGAATGCATTATTCCATATTAGGCTATTTATATCAAGGGTCCTGTTTCCTGAGTCAACTATTTATATTTTCACCAGCAACCATAAACAATTCTTTTCTATATGGTGCTGTAGAGTGTTTTGATTGGTTTTTATCCATTTTAATTTATTGGTTTTAATGTATTTTAAACTGATTTGTTTTCATAATTGTATGTTTAGTTCAATTTTATTTATATTTTGTAGGATTTTAGTTGTATTGCTTTTTAATGTCATGAACCACTTTGATTGTTGATCCAGAGAGGGAAGCGGGGTATAAATAAATATAATAATTTTCTGTAGCTCAGATTAATAACTCTGAAGTAACTGATTTTTTTTGTCCATAAACGATGCCTAGCCCCATTGATAATTCCACCCTTTGGAAGACATGTTAAAGATGCTACATATACAGGGTGTTTTAAAATGATGGGCCTACTTTCAAAGCAGTAAACAGTCAGTCCCTGAGTTACATCTGATTTACAAATGACTCACAGTTACAAACAGGGCTGAAACAACAGGAAGTGAGATAAATATACCCCTAGGAAGGGAAATTCACTCCTGAAAAAGTTATCATGGAGAAAAGGCTTTATCACAAATGCTGAAGCTTTATCATCAATCCTTGTTTCTACAACAAGCCAATTTTTTCAAAATCCAATTATCACAGGGATAGGAAGTGAGGTGAAAATTTCAGAACAAGGGCAGACAGCAAAACAAAGGCCACAGGGGTGCTAACCCAGAATTCCCTATGCTATCCAAAGATCGATAGTTATCTGGAGTTACACTTAAAATGTACCTGGTCCAACTTACAAATTCAACTTAACAAACTTGCAGAACCTGTTTGTAACTTGGGGACTGTATGTCTTTCATGATGGCAACATGATAAAATTACACAAAAAGATACAAATGATTCAATGAGTTATCAAGCTTTCGTTTTATTAACTATTTTGAGCCAGCAACAAACCTAAAAAATAACTGCAAGTAGAACAGCTCATTAGACCAGTGGTTCTCAACCTGTGGGTCCCCAAATTTTTGGCCTCAAACTCCCAGAAATTCTAACAGCTGGTAAACTGGCTGGGATTTCTGGGAATTGTAGGCCAAAATACTTGGGGACACACAGGTTGAGAACCAGTGCATTATACTTTATGCTGATGGATCGTCATCTTGTGAGTGACTGGGGCTAAGGATAATTAATAATCACTTCAAAGTATTAAGTGTTAAGAGTTTCATTTGTGGTGGTTCATGGTTGCAGAGATACAGCGATTTCAAACTGGATTCTTCTTTTAAAAAACATTTTGTAAATGGAAGTTGCAACACTGGTCCAGAGGCCATGTGATTTAAGCTTAGACAAAAACAGAGAAATACGCAACCTACTCAATTTGTTAGGCCACCTGACATCAAGAACACAGTGTCACATTCACTTCAAACTCCAGGTGCAGAAGCCAGATGGGAAAACCCATACCACATGGTTGTTGTAAGGATAAGAATAGGAAGCCGGTGTTCTTCTGGACCCATCGGACAATGAAGATCAAGGTAACACACACTTTTGACGCCAATACAGACTGACAATCCTTATCCAGAATACTGTAAAATCCAATATTGTCCAGATAGGTTTGCTGGGAAAGTGACTCCTTTGTTTTTTTTATGAGGCCCTGTACAGATACATTGTTTCATGCACCAATGTATTAAAACATAGTGTATTGTTTTCAAGCTATGAGTATATATTTTAGAAAAACATGACCTTTAGAGATCATAACCTTCTAGAGAAGCACCAAAAAACCTGTTTGAGTAGAATCTTCTCAAGTGGTATACAATCAAATGTAATTATGCAAGGTAATTGACTTCAGTTGCTAGACTGAATAACCTGTTGCCTCTGATCTGTTAGGAAACAGGGAATATGCCAGTGCATAAGAACAGCAGTTCAGAAGTGTTTTCTAATGTCCGAAAATATATCTATTCTCCCATAAAACAACTTGTTTTATATTATGCACTCATGAGATGAAATAAAATAGACTTTGGTAAAAAGTCTCACAACCTTCATATGTTCAGCATACACAGGTACACAACTTATCAGTCAGTTACAGATATGTTTGAGATAGTTTCTGTGCCATCCGGTGAGGACATTTCTCTTACAATAAACAGAAGGCAAGTGTTTGCAAGTCTGAGATCTGAGCTGTCCCAAAGTCTAAAGAAGTCTGTGCTCTGTGCTTGTCTCTAAGCAGATCATGTGGTCTGCATACCCTCCCACAACTTCTCAGGAAAAAACAGAGCAAGGAAATAAAGCTGTATAGCAGAACATGCATGCAATAAGTACGCAACAGGATTATAAATGAACAAATTATTAGAGGATACTTGAAGGTTGTAATTTCCAACAATTTCTGCAGTGCCCCCCCCCCCCCCTGGTTCCTGCACAAGCATTAAGATCTGCTGGGGAGGCCTTCTTCACAGTCCCACCACTGTCACAAGTGCGCTTGGTGGGGAAGAGGGAGAGGATCTTCTCAGTGCCCCCAGCTTTGGAACACCCTCCCTAGTGAGATTAGGCAGCCCCAGCCCCCCCCACACACACACTGTTCTTCTTCCAGAAGGAATGGAAGACTTGGATGTTTGGACAATGTCTACTTCCAATGGTCTGCAATTAATGCTACAGCACTGCACTTTTGCTCCATTAGTTAAAATTTACACTATCCTATTCCCTGCTCCTGTTTGCAGATGGCTATGTTTTACAACAGTTCCCATCATATATATTATTTATTTATTTACAATATTTATAGCCCGCCTTTCTCAGCCATACGGCGACTCAAGGTGAGTTACAGTTTGGCATAATTCAATCCCAGGCAAAGTGCAATTAAAAACAATCAGCATTACAATATAAAACATATATAAAAATCATTAAAACATATAAACATCGGTGTCATCCTGTTAAAAATGTTATCCAGTAACATAGTCTGGCCATTCCATGTTCATCTTTCATAGTTCCGTGTTATCTATTCCGCTGCATTCTCAAAAGCTTGCTCAAAGAGCCAGGTCTTTACTTTTTTCTGTAAAGTCAGGAGTGAGAGGACCGATCTAATACCCCTGGGGAGGGAGCTCCATAGTCAGGGGGCCACTACTGAGAAGGCCCTGTCCTTCGTCTCCACCAATCGCACTTGCGAGGCAGGCGGGATCAAGAGCAGGGCTTCCCCAGATGACCTTAAGCTCCTAGATGGTTCATAAGTTACTGGGCGCTGTTTTGAGCTTAAACTTTGGTTTATATGTTACTGATTTTATCTTGTATCGTATTGTGTGTTGTTTTGGTCATATTGTGCAATATGTAAGCCGCCCTGAGTTCCTTTGGGGAGATGGAGGCGGGGTACAAAAATGAAGTTGTTGTTGTTGTTATTATTATAACTATACTTTGCACATGAGTGAAATTCGTGTTTAGACTTGTGTCCCATCTCCGAGAATTCATTATGCACATCCAAAATCTGGGAGGTGGGATTCAAAATCCAAAGTATTCCGGGGTGTATCTACACTGTAGAATGAATGAGTGGAGTTTGACAACACTTTTAACTGCCATGGCTCAAAGTTATGGAATCATGAGAGTTGTAGTTCCACAATGTTAGTACTGTGTTTGATTAATTAGGAGATATAATAGTGTGTGTTTTAAAGCTGGCTATGTATTTGCAAAGCTATCCAGCATGTGTAGAGTTAAAGGATCACTGAAATTCAAGTATTTCTAGAAGGGACAGAAATTAATGTTTCCTGCTTCCTCTACTGGTACAAACTTTGATCATCACAATAGAATTTAGGAGGCGTGCCTTTCAACTTATATTTATTTATTTATTTTAAACTTTTATATCCCGATCTTCTCACCTCTAAGGAGGGACTCAGACCAGCCTCACAGCAAGAATTCAATGCAGTCAATGAAAATTAAAACATCATCTATTATATAAAGGAGGTCCCGTCATGGAATGACTGCCATAGACAGAGAAACCATCCAAGGCAGAAACACCAAATTTGGCAACAAAAATAGGCCTCAGGCAAGGTAGGTTTTTAGCAAAGAAACTTTCCCCCCCAAAACCTAGAAGGCCTCCAAAACAACGATACAAAAAAACCTACATTTCCCAGCTTCCTTTGCGGCCGCCAGCGAATCCCATTGGCCAACATCGGCCCGCACAAAATGCAGGGAGGCTGAGTTCCCATAGTAACGGTGGGCTGAGCCAGCCAAGGCTAGGTTAGAATACTGAGTGATTTGAATTTAGTCAGTTGGTGTTTGTGGGTTAAACATACCTCTGCTAAACAGAAACCTACACAGTACAACCAACTAACACAGGAGGACATAACAACTACCAGGAGGACATAACACTAACACAAATAGGGCACCAGGGACACAGGCACCACTGACAAACACATACCGCTGGAATAACACAAACTTGCAAAACCCACAAAAAAAATCCTGCAACACAAAAATCCACCCCAACCAAATTTCACAACATACACCACTGGCAAAAGCCACACCCCCTCCACATCACCAACTATGTCACCACAACACACACGAAATACACCCCACAAATACCTGACAACTTCCCCAACACAAAACCCAGGACTGCACTCACTACTCACCACACACACACCTCCAAATACACACACGTCCCAGGCACAATACTCCAGCAATTCCTACCCACACAACACAACACAACCTATCACAACCCATCCCCCCAAACTTACGGGACCCCGCACACACAACACCTACCACCACCACAAACAAAAACCAACTCCACCTATACTCCAACCACAACACAACACTGCACTGATACTCTACAAACACACACAAACACCCCACCCACACAAGCATTCCACAACATACTACCACCCACAATGCCACCACACACCCACTAACTCACCAAAAAGTAATACCTACACACAACACAATACGCACATGACCCCACCAAGACCATAAGTAACATCAATTCCAACCCTTACATACTCAGACTTTCTCGCATCTCCTAAATAGAGCACAGCAACGTGTGCCGGGTACAGCTAGTATCACCATACAAAGGTAAAATACGTACATATAAATAAAATACCTACAGATAAAGTACATTCAAGCCAGATCGCCAGATAAAATCAAATTCAGCTCAGTCCAGTATATATGGTTATTCAATTTCTCCAAAAACGATCCCGACCCTTATTCTGGGAAAGCTTCTTTCCAAAGCCAAGATTTTACCAGCCTCCTAAAGGACAGAAGGGAGGGGGCAGATCTAATCTCACTCGGGAGAGAGTTCCATAGCCGAGGGGCCACCACAGAGAAGGCCCTGTCTCTCGTCCCCACCAACCGCGCTTGCGAAGGTGGCGGGACCGAGAGCAGGGCCTCTCCAGAAGATCTTAACATCCTTGATGGTTCGTAGGGGAGAACACGTTCGGACAGGTAAACTGGGCCAGAAACATATATAAGAGAGACTGCAATTCGCCATTAAGAAGATGTATTACTATAAGCTATGTGCTATGTTGTTTCTTGTGTATATAGTGTAAATAAACTAATTACTTTATGGTTGCAATCTATCCAACTTTTATTGCCACCTCATCACACAAGGTCTTTAGCCTTTCCTGCCAAAGGCAGCTGGTGCCTCACCAAAGTACAACTCCCAGGAGTTCCTAGAACTGAGCCATGGCAGTCAAGTGGTGCCAAACTGCATTAATTCCACAGTGTAGAGCAGGACTGGGCAGACTTCGGCCCTCCAGGTGTTTTGGAATTCAACTCCACAATTCCTTACAGCCTACGGGTTGGCCTCCAATCCATTGGCGCCCCCTTGTTGTGGGGGAGAGGCTTGCGTACCCTAATGAAGTTGTGAGCTATGCTGGCGATGGCATAATAGCCACCGGTGGGGCCTCCCATGCCATACAGGTCACAACCGAAGGGTCTGACAAAGAGTGTCAACGGGAAGGATGGGCTCTCTAGCCTTTTGGCAACGATCCTAGGAGAAGGAAAACTCTGAATTCAAACCTGGGCAGATGGTGCTTGTCTTACCCTGTAAAGTCAACCATCTAGAGAAGGAAACTCAAACCAAACCTATGACCTGAGGACCTCGCTGCCACTGTCCTAAGCTTGCTAGGCCCCGGCAGATGAACCTTTGGTTTAAAGGGTGAGGCCAGTTCTGTGCACGCTGCGCTCCACCAGAAAGGTCCATTGCACAGGCTCGAAGGATACATCCAACCTCCTTAGTCATCAACGCACTTTGAGAAAGCGTGGGATGAGTCCTTCCTGATTCTTTGTCCACAGCACCAACCACAGAGTCTAGTGCAGGCCTGGGCAAACACTGGCCCTCCAGGTGTTTTGGACTTCAACTCCCACAATTCTTTACAGCCAACCAAGTTGGCCCATGCCTGCTATAGCCAGTCCACAGCACCAACCACAGAGTCTAATGCAGGCCTGGGCGAACACTGGCCCTCCAGGTGTTTTGGACTTCAACTCCCACAATTCCTTACAGCTTACTGAGTTGGCCCACGCCTGCTATAGCCAGATCACAGCACCAACCACAGAGTCTAGTGCAGGCCTGGGCGAACACTGGCCCTCCAGGTGTTTTGGACTTCAACTCCCACAATTCCTTACAGTCTACCGAGTTGGCCCATGCCTGCTATAGCCAGTTCACAGCACCAACCACAGAGTCTAGTGCAGGCCTGGGTGAACACTGGCCCTCCAGGTGTTTTGGACTTCAACTCCCACCATTCCTTACAGCCTACCGAGTTGGCCCATGCCTGCTATAGCCAGTCCACAGCACCAACCACAGAGTCTAGTGCAGGCCTGGGCAAACACTGGCCCTCCAGGTGTTTTGGACTTCAACTCCCACAATTCCTTACAGCCTACCGAGTTGGCCCACGCCTGCTATAGCCAGTCCACAGCACCAACCACAGAGTCTAATGCAGGCCTGGGCAAACACTGGCCCTCCAGGTGTTTTGGACTTCAACTCCCACAATTCCTTACAGCTGACCGAGTTGGCCCACGCCTGCTATTGGCCCTCCAGGTGTTTTGCACTTCAACTCCCACAATTCCTTACAGCTGACCGAGTTGGCCCACGCCTGCTATAGCCAGTCCACAGCACCAACCACAGAGTCTAATGCAGGCCTGGGCAAACACTGGCCCTCCAGGTGTTTTGGACTTCAACTCCCACAATTCCTTACAGCTGACCGAGTTGGCCCACGCCTGCTATAGCCAGTCCACAGCACCAACCACAGAGTCTAATGCAGGCCTGGGCAAACACTGGCCCTCCAGGTGTTTTGGACTTCAACTCCCACAATTCCTTACAGCTGACCGAGTTGGCCCACGCCTGCTATAGCCAGTCCACAGCACCAACCACAGAGTCTAATGCAGGCCTGGGCAAACACTGGCCCTCCAGGTGTTTTGGACTTCAACTCCCACAATTCCCTTACAGCCGACCGAGTTGGCCCACGCCTGCTATAGCCAGTCCACAGCACCAACCACAGAGTCTAATGCAGGCCTGGGCAAACACTGGCCCTCCAGGTGTTTTGGACTTCAACTCCCACAATTCCTTACAGCTGACCGAGTTGGCCCACGCCTGCTATAGCCAGTCCACAGCACCAACCACAGAGTCTAATGCAGGCCTGGGCAAAGACTGCCCCTCCAGGTGTTTTGGACTTCAACTCCCACAATTCCTTACCGCTCACCGATTTGGCCCACGCCTGCTATAGCCAGTCCACAGCACCAACCACAGAGTCTAATGCAGGCCTGGGCAAACACTGGCCCTCCAGGTGTTTTGGACTTCAACTCCCACAATTCCTTACAGCTGACCGAGTTGGCCCACGCCTGCTATAGCCAGTCCACAGCACCAACCACAGAGTCTAATGCAGGCCTGGGCAAACACTGGCCCTCCAGGTGTTTTATTTATTATTTATTTATTTATTTATTATTTGCATTTGTATTCCGCCTCTTCCCGAGGGCTCGTGGCGGGTTACAAGACATACATAGTGATCGGCAGGCAACACTCATGCCGACTCACGAACAAAATAAAACAATGCTATAACCATAAAAATAACAAAAATGATACTAAAAAACATCATTAAAACATTGTTAAAATTACACTAAGTGACAAAAAACGGTAACACAGAGTCATAAATCGATTGAAAGCAAGAGGCGTTATATGTCAACCGAAGGCCTGCTTGAAAAGGAAGGTCTTACAGGCCCTGCTGCGGAAGGGGGCGAGCTCCGTATGGCTCTAGCCTCCTCCGGCAGGGCATTCCAGGCCGTTGGAGCTGCTACTGAGAAGGAGCGCTGCCTAGTTGATGATAGGCGGCAGAGGCGGATCGGTGGAATCTCCAGCAGGTTTTGCTCTGCTGAGCGGAGTGATCTCGGGGATCGTATGGGGCAAGGCGGTCCAAGAGGTACGCAGGCCCTAGACCGTACAAGGCCTTAAAGGTCAACACCAGCACCTTGAAGGTGATTCGGTACTCAATTGGCAGCCAGTGCAGTTGCTGGAGGATGGGCGTAATGTGCTGCCTCACCGGCACTCCTGCCAGCAGGCGAGCAGCGCATTCTGCACTAGCTTGAGTTTCCGAATCGCCGCCAAGGGAAGGCCAACGAGGGCGTTACAGTAGTCTAGTCTCGAGATGACCGTCGCTTGATCACCGTAGCCAGGTCATTCCTGACAGGTAGGGGGCCAGTCGCCTAGCCTGACGAGGTGGTAGAACGCCACCCTGCTGACCCGGAGACCTGGGTCTCCATGGTCAGCAGGGAGTCGAACTGAACACCCAAGCTCTTAACAATTGACGACGTGCTTAATTGCTCGCCGCCCAGAGTAGGCAACGGCACTCATCCCGGCCAGGCCGACCAGGCCATAGGATCTCCGTCTTCGACGGATTCACCTTCAGCCGGCTGGCCCGCAGCCAACCAGTCACGGCTTCGAGGCACAGATGGAAGCAATCGGGTACGGTATCCGGCCTGCCGTCCATTCGCAGCAGAAGCTGGGTGTCATCAGCGTACTGATAACACTCCAGACCAAAGTCGCGGCCAGCTGGGCCAGGGGGCGCATATAAACGTTGAATAATAAGGGGGGAGAATGGCCCCTGGGGACCCACAGTTAAGTGGGAGCCGCCTGGAGACCATCCCGCCCCCTCCACACGCTGTCCCCGATCCCGGAGAAAGGAGGCCACCCATTTAAGGGCAGTCCCCCTGACTCCGGAAGCGGATAGGCGGTGGGTCAACAATGCATGGTCTACTGTATCAAACGCTGCTGTCAGATCTAACAAGACAAGCAGTCTTTTGCACTTCAACTCCCACAATTCCTTACAGCTGACCGAGTTGGCCCACGCCTGCTATAGCCAGTCCACAGCACCAACCACAGAGTCTAATGCAGGCCTGGGCAAACACTGGCCCTCCAGGTGTTTTGGACTTCAACTCCCACAATTCCTTACAGCTGACCGAGTTGGCCCACGCCTGCTATAGCCAGTCCACAGCACCAACCACAGAGTCTAATGCAGGCCTGGGCAAACACTGGCCCTCCAGGTGTTTTGGACTTCAACTCCCACAATTCCTTACAGCTGACCGAGTTGGCCCACGCCTGCTATAGCCAGTCCACAGCACCAACCACAGAGTCTAATGCAGGCCTGGGCAAACACTGGCCCTCCAGGTGTTTTGGACTTCAACTCCCACAATTCCTTACAGCTGACCGAGTTGGCCCACGCCTGCTATAGCCAGTCCACAGCACCAACCACAGAGTCTAATGCAGGCCTGGGCAAACACTGGCCCTCCAGGTGTTTTGGACTTCAACTCCCACAATTCCTTACAGCTGACCGAGTTGGCCACGCCTGCTATAGCCAGTCCACAGCACCAACCACAGAGTCTAATGCAGGCCTGGGCAAACACTGGCCCTCCAGGTGTTTTGGACTTCAACTCCCACAATTCCTTACAGCTGACCGAGTTGGCCCACGCCTGCTATAGCCAGTCCACAGCACCAACCACAGAGTCTAATGCAGGCCTGGGCAAACACTGGCCCTCCAGGTGTTTTGGACTTCAACTCCCACAATTCCTTACAGCTGACCGAGTCTTGGCCCACGCCTGGACTTCAGCCAGTCCACAGCACCAACCACAGAGTCTAATGCAGGCCTGGGCAAACACTGGCCCTCCAGGTGTTTTGGACTTCAACTCCCACAATTCCTTACAGCTGACCGAGTTGGCCCACGCCTGCTATAGCCAGTCCACAGCACCAACCACAGAGTCTAATGCAGGCCTGGGCAAACACTGGCCCTCCAGGTGTTTTGGACTTCAACTCCCACAATTCCTTACAGCTGACCGAGTTGGCCCACGCCTGCTATAGCCAGTCCACAGCACCAACCACAGAGTCTAATGCAGGCCTGGGCAAACACTGGCCCTCCAGGTGTTTTGGACTTCAACTCCCACAATTCCTTACAGCTGACCGAGTTGGCCCACGCCTGCTATAGCCAGTCCACAGCACCAACCACAGAGTCTAATGCAGGCCTGGGCAAACACTGGCCCTCCAGGTGTTTTGGACTTCAACTCCCACAATTCCTTACAGCTGACCGAGTTGGCCCACGCCTGCTATAGCCAGTCCACAGCACCAACCACAGAGTCTAATGCAGGCCTGGGCAAACACTGGCCCTCCAGGTGTTTTGGACTTCAACTCCCACAATTCCTTACAGCTGACCGAGTTGGCCCACGCCTGCTATAGCCAGTCCACAGCACCAACCACAGAGTCTAATGCAGGCCTGGGCAAACACTGGCCCTCCAGGTGTTTTGGACTTCAACTCCCACAATTCCTTACAGCTGACCGAGTCTAAGTGGCCCACGCCTGCAATTCCTTATAGCCAGTCCACAGCACCAACCACAGAGTCTAATGCAGGCCTGGGCAAACACTGGCCCTCCAGGTGTTTTGGACTTCAACTCCCACAATTCCTTACAGCTGACCGAGTTGGCCCACGCCTGCTATAGCCAGTCCACAGCACCAACCACAGAGTCTAATGCAGGCCTGGGCAAACACTGGCCCTCCAGGTGTTTTGGACTTCAACTCCCACAATTCCTTACAGCTGACCGAGTTGGCCCACGCCTGCTATAGCCAGTCCACAGCACCAACCACAGAGTCTAATGCAGGCCTGGGCAAACACTGGCCCTCCAGGTGTTTTGGACTTCAACTCCCACAAGTCCAGCCAGCCGACCGAGTTGGCCCACGCCTGCTATAGCCAGTCCACAGCACCAACCACAGAGTCTAATGCAGGCCTGGGCAAACACTGGCCCTCCAGGTGTTTTGGACTTCAACTCCCACAGCTGATTGGCCCTTACAGCTGACCGAGTTGGCCCATGCCTGCTATAGCCAGTCCACAGCACCAACCACAGAGTCTAATGCAGGCCTGGGCAAACACTGGCCCTCCAGGTGTTTTGGACTTCAACTCCCACAATTCCTTACAGCTGACCGTCCACAGCACCAACCACAGAGTCTAATGGCCCACTGGCCTGCTATAGCCAGTCCACAGCACCAACCACCAGAGTCTAATGCAGGCCTGGGCAAACACTGGCCCTCCAGGTGTTTTGGACTTCAACTCCCACAATTCCTTACAGCTGACCGAGTTGGCCCACGCCTGCTATAGCCAGTCCACAGCACCAACCACAGAGTCTAATGCAGGCCTGGGCAAACACTGCCCCTCCAGGTGTTTTGGACTTCAACTCCCACAATTCCTTACCGCTGACCGAGTTGGCCCACGCCTGCTATAGCCAGTCCACAGCACCAACCACAGAGTCTAGTGCAGGCCTGGGCGAACACTGGCCCTCCAGGTGTTTTGGACTTCAACTCCCACAATTCCTTACAGCCGACCGAGTTGGCCCACGCCTGCTATAGCCAGTCCACAGCACCAACCACAGAGTCTAATGCAGGCCTGGGCAAACACTGGCCCTCCAGGTGTTTTGGACTTCAACTCCCACAATTCCTTACAGCTGACCGAGTTGGCCCACGCCTGCTATAGCCAGTCCACAGCACCAACCACAGAGTCTAGTGCAGGCCTGGACAAACATGGGCCCTGCAGGTGTTTTGGACTTCAACTCCCACAATTCCTTACAGCCTACCGAGTTGGCCCATGCCTGCTATAGCCAGTCCACAGCACCAACCACAGAGTCTAATGCAGGCCTGGGCAAACACTGCCCCTCCAGGTGTTTTGGACTTCAACTCCCACAATTCCTTACAGCTGACCGAGTTGGCCCACGCCTGCTATAGCCAGTCCACAGCACCAACCACAGAGTCTAGTGCAGGCCTGGGCGAACACTGGCCCTCCAGGTGTTTTGGAGTTCAACTCCCACAATTCCTTACAGCAGACCGAGTTGGCCCACGCCTGCTATAGCCAGTCCACAGCACCAACCACAGAGTCTAATGCAGGCCTGGGCAAACACTGGCCCTCCAGGTGTTTTGGACTTCAACTCCCACAATTCCTTACAGCTGACCGAGTTGGCCCACGCCTGCTATAGCCAGTCCACAGCACCAACCACAGAGTCTAATGCAGGCCTGGACAAACATGGGCCCTCCAGGTGTTTTGGACTTCAACTCCCACAATTCCTTACAGCCTACCGAGTTGGCCCATGCCTGCTATAGCCAGTCCACAGCACCAACCACAGAGTCTAATGCAGGCCTGGGCAAACACTGGCCCTCCAGGTGTTTTGCACTTCAACTCCCACAATTCCTAATTGTGGGAGTTGAACTCCAAAAACACCTGGAGGGGCGAAGTTTGCCCTGGCCTGCTCTACACTGTAGAATTAATGCAGTTTGGCACCACTTTGACTGCCGGCTATTAGGAATTGTGGGAGTTGAAGTCCAAAACACCTGGAGGGCCGAAGTTTGCCCAGGCCTTGTGTAGAGGCAGCCTTGGTCCCAAGCATTTAGAACACGGGATACTATAGCCACCCTGGCCTGGCCAGGAAGCAAGAGAGGCGGTTTCTCCCGAGGCGAGCATGGGCCTGGTTCCTCACGCGGCCCCCCCAGACCTGGGGCTTTCAGGACAGGCTTGGCTGCCTGCAGAGAGCGGCCCAGGCCCGGCAGCTTCCCCGCCCGAAACTCACCGCTTCACCACGCCCGTTTTGATTTTGATCTGCCTGACGCGTGGGTCTGCCATGGCGCGGGGTGAGGAGGCAGCAACGGAAGAGGAAACAACGCCGCCGCCAAGTAGGCCACGGTCAGGACGCAAACGCCCCCCGCGCATGCGCAGAAGGCGCCACAACAAACGACCGTTGCTCTCTCCAACCGCCGCTCGCGCTTTCAAGCCCCGCCCAGTGCGCGTGGAGTGTGCCACTGAAGGAAGAGGGCGGGGCTTAAGGGGAGGGGGGGGGGGAGCTTTGGGTTGCTCCAGGTCACTCTTTCCAGAGGCGCCTCTTGGAGTTGAACTGCTGCTCGTTTGTGGGAAAGAGAGATGGACTATTCTCCAAAGATTTCCACATGGGTGGCTGAGACAGTGGACCCATCTACTAGGGCTGCCACTTTTTGATATAAGAATAAGGAAAAAGTCCCTAAAAATAGGGAATTTTTTCACAAAAATAAGGAACACTTCGTAATAACTTGAAAATCAATAGATCATTTGCAAGTTTTTATGAAGTGTCCCTTATTTTTGTGAAAAAAAAATCCCTATTTTTAGGTACCTGCCCCTTATTCATGTGGCAACCCTACCATCTACACTGCCATATAATGCATATAAACATAATGCATATAATGTGGCGCAGCTGGGTGGGTGTCAGCTGCATAAGATCTCTACTGACCAGAAGGTCATGAGTTCGAGGCCTGTCCAGGTCGAGGTAAGCTCTCGACCTATTATGTAGCCTGTTGTTGACCTTTGCAACCCAAAAGACAGTTGCATCTGTCAAGTAGGAAATTAAGGTACCACTTAGTGGGGAGGCTAAATTTAACTAATTTACGAGGTCATAAAAAAGATCTCCAGGAAACACGCTGAAGAATAAAGGAGTGCAACAGCTCCCCCTGGTGGCCAGATGTTAAATTGCCTCTGTCTTGTGTGTTTGTGTGTCTAAACTTAATGTGTACATTGTAATCCGCCCTGAGTCCCCTGCAGGGTGAGAAGGCCGGAATAGAAATGAAGTAAATAAATAAATAAGATTGAAAAACAGAAACACGCCAAATTTCCTTTAAGGTTTGTTTATTTATGTACTTACGACATTTAAATGCCGCCCTTCTCACCCCGAAGGGGACTCAGAGCAGCTTACAAGCAGAGCCGGCCTTTGCAATTCCGCAATGTACGCGGCTGCATAGGGCGCGACCGGCTGGGCGGGGCGTCACTGGCTGGGAGGCGCCACCATGCCACCCCTGCCTCCGCCGCCACCTCGCCTCTGCCTCTGCTGCCGCTGCACAGCCGGCCCCACGCGCCTCCCAAAGCACGGACAGTTCTGCACATGCGCGAATGTCCGCTGGGTCCCGAGCGCGCCGCATGGGTCCCCGAGGCGCGCTCGGGACCCGCGCCTGCATGCGCAGAAATGTCCGTGCTTTGGGAGGCGCGCCGCAGCCGGCGCATGGGGCCGGCTGTGCAGCGGCGGCGGCAGAGGCGGTGGCAGAGGAGGAGGAGGCGGGATCGAGTGACGCGGCGGCCGGGGGGGGGGGCCCAAAATTTTCTTTGCCTACCCCCCTGGAAAATGTCAGGCCGGCCCTGCTTACAAGTAATACCGCCATCTTATATTACCTTCTGTTGTTTCGGTGTTTACTGTGCGGCCTAGTGTGCCTTTTTATCTGTGGTTTTATTGTGGTTTTAACTTTTGCTGTATTGGCTGTTTTTATAACATGTTGTGAGTCGCCCTGAGCCATTGGGAAGGGCGACAGACAAATACGAATAAATAAATAAATAAATAAATAAAATGTAAATACAATATATTATATTATTGCCATAGCACAATATTAATAGTATATATTACATTGTACTATAACATTGTACTGTAATATACATGTAATATAAACTATATAATTATAATATATTAGTAGTAGTAGTAGTATTATATTGTATTACATTATAATATTATCAATATTATTTATTTATGTATTATATTTCTCAGCACTCGGGCAACTGAAAGCAGTTAAATGTATATACAATATATTTATTATTTATTTATCACATTTCTATACCGCCCCTCTCAGCCCGAAGGCGACTCGGGGCGGTTTACAGAAGGCAGGCTCTGCCCTCCAATCAAAACATGAGCAAACCAAACCAAACAATAACCATATAACACAACAATTAGCAATTAAAACATACAATTACAGTCTCAGCGTCACTTTGAAATCACTTTCCGTCACATTGTCGTCATTCCATATATCAAATTAAACCGTTATGTTTCATCAGCAAATGCCTGCTCAAACAGCCAGGTCTTGACTTTCTTGCGAAATGTCAGGAGGGAGGGGGCCGATCTGATGTAACTAGGAAGGGTGTTCCAAAGCCGAGGAGCCACCACTGAAAAGGCCCTGTCTCTCGTCCCCGCCAATCGCGTCTGCGAAGAAGGCGGGACCGAGAGCAGGGCCTCTCCGGATTATCTTAAACATCTCAATGGTTCATAGGGAGAGATGCATTCGGACAGGTAAGTTGAACCAGAACCATTTAGGGCTTTAAAGACTAAAGCCAGCACTTTGAATTGTGCCCGGTAGCAAACCGGCAGCCAGTGGAGCTGGCACAACAGGGGAGTTGTACAATTATTATATTACAAGCACAGTGCAGGAGGCAAGATGGAACTGCCTTCCTGGCCCCTCTCTTGAGTATTGGAGGATCTTTTGCAGTTATATATTTTATTATTTACTACAGTGTTTCTCAACCTTCCTAATGCTGCGACCCTTTAATACAGTTCATCTTGTGGTGACCCCCAACCATACAATTATTTTTTTGTTCTTGTGCAGGCAGCGATCACCTCCAAAAAGGCATGGCTTCTACTTGCAAAGTAAGGGCACACATTGGGGTACGTGATTGGGAAAAATTGCAAACTATTCAAAGGCCTGGCCTTTGGCTCAAAATGATTTAATAATGAGTAAACTTTTCAAAAAAATCTTTATCATGGTTTACCTATTCCTACTGACTTATTTCTAGGGCCCTATCTACACCGTCTTATAATGCAGTTTAACTGCATTGAACTGCATTATGAGTCTACATTCTACACACTGTCATATAATGCAGTTCAGTGCTGGGTTGCTGTGAGATTTCTGGACTGTATGGCCACGTTCCAGAAGTGTTCTCTCCTGATGTTTTGCCCACATCTATGGCAGGCATCCTCAGAGATTGTGAGGTCTGTAGGAAATGAGGCAAGTGAAGTTTATATATCTGTGGGAAGTCCTGGGTGGGAGAAAGAATTCTTGTCTGTTTGAGGCAAGTGTGAATGTTGTAATTGACCAGCTTGAATAGCATTGAATAGCCTTGCAGCTTCAAAGCCTGGCTGCTTCCTGCCTGGGGATCCATTGTTGGAGGTGTTAGCTGGCCTTGATTGTTTCCTGTCTGGAATTCCAGTGCTGTTAAACTACACCATATGACAGAGTAGATGGGGCCTAGACTTCACTGTTCCTCAACTGTAATATTCTGTTGCCTTTGACCAAGTTTTTGAGTAACTCTCCTGGAGACTTTGGAAGTTTGGTTTTAGATCTTGCATCTATAATAACTCAGAGGAAGACTAGTTGGAACTACCCACTTCCCATTTTTAAAAAAGGCGGCTCTTGGCTCTGTGAGACAGAGCTATTTAGCACACCCAAATTTGTTAGATAGCTTCCCCATAACATTTAGTGGACATTTGTGGCAAAAATAATTGAAATTTTTGGGGGGGATGACTCTTTGGGCCATAAATTACATTTTACCCACCTCCGCTGTAGCAACTAGTGGCTTCCCTGGTAGTGGAGCGAATGGTGAATCTGCTCCCAGGTTTACATGCAGTTATCTATGAGGCACTGCATCTTAAACTGTGGGTCCCAACCCACAAATGGGCATTCCCAACACTCTGTGTTAGGGTCCTGAAAAAATTGCCAACCATAAAAGTTTTCTGAACGTCACCTAATGGCTTCTTTTTGACATTTACAAGAATCTGTTGTGCAGTGTTTACAGTGGACTTTGCGGAAGATGCTTCACCTGTACTTCATAGAAAGGAAAATGTTACATTTTTATATACCCAGGGTCATTTAAAATTTCTCAGGCCAAAAGGGCGGAAAAGTGAAAAAGTTTAAGAAGCCCTGCTCTAAAGGACCAACTAAGGTGGTTTAACCTTCTCACCATAATAGGTTCAGGACCTTCCATTAAAAGGCAGAGTGATTATTCTGGCTGATAGTCATGGAAGCCACCTTCCATCTTCAGTGGTAAATTACCATTGGTAGACACATAGAGTTCTTGAATCCCTCATGCGACATTTTACATGCAGTTATGATTAATGAGCTTCAGGCTTTGAGTTCAATATAAATACCACAGACCCGAAATCTTCCCACCCCGAGACTGACATCAGAACTGGTGCCGTATAAGATTCCCTAAAGTTTCGTCTTTCATAGAATCCTAGAGTTGGAAAAGCCCGGAAACGCTATCCAGTTCAGCTTCATTCTGCCAAGATGAAATGCATAATCAAAACACTCCGGAATGACTCCGGACTTGGTGCTCACTATTAACAGCTACATGGTAAGCAGGTGTAATATGATCCTCCTCATATTGGAAAAAAACGGCTCTTACAGAATCGGAATAGTGTATAGTTGTTGAACCTTCAGGGTTTTCTTTAAAGGAGCTTTTCAACATTTGCAGATTTTTTCATAAATTTAACAAAGAAATTGAATTGGTTTGTTGTTGTTGTTGTTTGTAAAGAAACTGAATGTAGGAGGAAAATAAAACTGTAATATTTGTTCCTCTTGACTTGGAGCAAGTTTTAATGCTTGGACCCACTGTGGAAGGGCAGAGAAACAGAGGGGAAATCATCCTGGCTGAGGCCAGGGGAACATAAAGGAAATGTGGGTAAAACTTCCTTGAAGTCTTAGCTCATATAGGGATGGATATAGACATAGCTGAAAACCTACTATAAACTATCAAAGTACAGTGTGGGGAATTTACAGCTTGTGCCTGTAAACACAACTGTGGCCACTTGTGCTGGATAACAGAAGTTATGATGCAGGTATAAGGTTACTGCCCTCATAAGGACCTTAAGTGTATTAGTTATGATAGGTTATTGTCGGGTCAGAAATCTTGTGTTTTATTTGTGATGAGTTAAAAAACAATGGGATGATGTGGTGAAACTATCATTGCTATGTACTGAGCTTCATTGAAGGGAATTTGAAAGTGAATTAAGGTCACAAATCCCTTATGACTATTGTTTTTCCTTGCCTCTACGTTATCTTTCTGCCCCCTGTGTTTAGTACCTGGGTTCTTCCTTGGCTTCTTTTTCTCCTTGGCTTCTCCTTCTTTAAGCACTTTGCCATTCCTGCCTTTGCCTTCCCACTCAACGCTCTGGTATCTACACACACAATCCCCTTTTCTAGGGGTGCATCTACACTGAGGGATTAATTCAGTTTGACATCACTTTAACTGCCATGACTTTATGATAAGAAATCATTGGTGAGGCACCAACACTATTTGGTAAGGAAGGCTGAAGACTTTGTAAAACTGTAATTTCCATGATTCCATC
Source organism: Anolis apletophallus (assembly GCA_030556195.1). Classification (NCBI taxonomy): domain Eukaryota; kingdom Metazoa; phylum Chordata; class Lepidosauria; order Squamata; family Anolidae; genus Anolis; species Anolis apletophallus. The sequence continues at coordinate 44,435,159 of JARBWK010000006.1, read as the reverse complement.
ACATTTAAAGTGGTGTCAAACTATTAATGCTATAATGTAGATGCACCCTTGACTTTGCTTCTTTGTACACTAATTATTCCATTCCTTTTCTCTCCAGTGACTGTCTACCTGCTTTTCCCATTTTCTCCTGCCTTCTGGGTCATATACTATTTAACATCTGAGCAATCAACTCCAAATTATTGCTCTCACTTCCCTTTATCAAGAAATTCACCTTAGGTCCCACTTAGGGAGAAAAACAGCATATACATGCAATAAATAATATAACAATAAAACAGAACCTCCACGTCACTAGAGGGAAGGATATTAGAGGCAAATTTGAAGTACTACAGCCACATAATGAGAAGATTGGAAAGCTTGGAGAAGATAATGATGCTGGGAAAAATAGAAGGAAAAGGGAAGAGGGGCCGACCAAGGGTAAGATGGATGGTATACTTGAAGTGACTGGCTTGACCTTGAAGGAGCTGGGGGTGGCCACAGCCAACAGGGAACTTTGGTGTGGGCTGGTCCATAAGGTCACAAAGAGTCAGAAGCGACTGAATAAATAAACAACCACCATGCCAGTATTCATACACCTTTCATGACCCTACTACTATTCAGTAATGGGAGTGGGAGTCTTCAGGCAATGAGCCTGGACATATTTGAACATTTACACATAGGGTCTAATTTTGCTTACTCCTATGAATTAACGGGTGATAGGTAATATATTCTGATTTTGTCAATCAATGTTCTGTACAATATATCAAATGCAGTCAATATTGCAGTATAGTGGTATTGTACAAAATAGTAATATATAATATTTTATTTTCTTTATTTTGGGTTATTTGAGTTTTATAGGAGTAATGAAAATATTTAGTAGAGGATAATTTTATTTAAATAATTTTTTAATAATAATAATATAATAGAATCCATTATATTATCATGTCTGTTTCAATATAATTGAGATGTTTTGGTGCTATAATTTATTTGTGGGGGCGGCAAAATAATGTTTGGGGGCACCAAAATAAGCTGCCCTGAGCCCCTGCCTACTACTATTCAGTAATGGGGGGGTTGAGCAATGAGCCAGGATACAAAAATCCAACCTTCTGTCAATCAATGTTCTGTAAATAAATAAATAAATAAATTCAGTAATTACGACATAACGTTACTGTGTATTGAACTGCTTTTCTGTCAATTTGTTGTAAAACATGATGTTTTGGTGCTTAATTTGTAAAATCATAACATAATTTGATGTTTAATAGGCTTTTCCTTAATCCTTCCTTATTATATTACAGAGCAACTTCGCTGCCAGTTGGGCCATGGTGGGTCAGCGCTGCTGGTGTTGTTAGATCTCACAGCAGCCTTTGATACGGTCGATCACGCATTATTGACCCACCGTTTAGCTGTGACAGGAGTTAGAGGGACTGCCCTTAAATGGGTGTCCTCCTTTCTTCGAGACCGGGGACAATGTGTGGAGAGGAGGGGTGGCTTCTGAGAGACTCCCATTAAGTTGTGGGGTTCCCCAGGGAGCTATCTTCTCCCCTTTATTGTTTAATATCTATATGTGTCCACTTGCCCGACTGATTCGTGATTTTGGTCTGGAGTGTCATCAGTACGCTGATGACACCCAGCTGGTGCTGAGAATGGATGGCAGGCCAGACACTGTACCCGATTGTTTCCATCAATGCCTTGAAGCCGTGACTGGACGGCTGCATTCTAACTGGTTGAAGGTGAATCCATCGAAGACGGAGATCCTATGGCTGGGTCACCCTGGTGTCAGTGAGTGCCAGTTGCCTACCCTGGATGGCGAGCGGCTAAACCCGTTATCTTTGGTAAAAAGCCTGGGGGTCCAATTTGACCCACTGCTATTGATGGAGACTCAGGTCTCCATGGTTAGCAGGTCTGCATTATTCCATCTCCGACAGGCTAGGTGACTGGCTCCTTACCTATCCAGGAATGACTTAGCTACGGTGATCCAGGCGATGGTCATCTCGGGGCTAGACTACTGTAACGCTCTCTACATCAGCCTTCCCTTGTCGACAACCCGGAAACTAAAGCTAGTGCAAAATGCTACTGCTCGATTGCTGGTGGGAGCATCAACAAGAGAGCACATTACACCATTTCTACAGCAATTGCACTGGCTACCAGTAGAGTACCGGATTGTCTTCAAGGTGTTGGTTTTGACCTTTAAGGCCTTGTATGGTGTAGGGCCAGTGTACCTGAGGGACCGCCTCACCCCATATGTTCCTCTGAGATCGTTGCAATCAGAAGAACAACATCTTCTGGTGATCCCATCAATCCGTTCCTGTCGTCTTTCAACAACAAGACAAAGAGTCTTTTCTGTGATGACGCTGACTTTATGGAACGAGTTACCAGATGGAATTCATGCCATCACAGAGTCAGCCGCCTTCCGGAGGGCCTGCAAGACGTTCCTTTTTAGGCAGGCTTTCAATCTAGGCGCCTCCTGATAATCCTGTCCATACCTTTGTGTTTCTATATATACAAACTGTTTTATGTGTATTTTATTGTTTTTATGTAAACCGCCCCGAGCCTGCAGGGAGGAGCGGTATATAAAAGTGAATAATAAATAAATAAATAATCCAACATTTTCACTTATCCAACGTTCTACCGGCCCATTTATGTTGGATAAGTAAAACCCTACTGTATTTGGTATTTCCCTATGTTTCTTCATGGCTGAGGTGTGTATTTTAATTATTCATTTGCCATATACAAACCATTTTAATATTTAAGATTTTTCATTAATGTTTTTCCCACAAGCCTGTTGGGACTATTGTAGGGAAACATAAAAATAAATAACTCCGCAAAAAAGAACAGAACCAAGGTCAACCCAAATACTTAGCTTAAATTCAAATTAATTAACAGAAATGTATGTGCTCTAAAGCATACATGGTTTCAATGTTGGCCTTTTTTTCTCTAAAGGTTTTACTAGCATATTTTTCCTCAAAGGTGAAGAAAGGGAAGAAGGGAAAATGTTTTTATTTCCAGTTTATTTCTGTGAACATTAAATATTGATGGATGGCATGGGCCATGAATTATACATAGCCTATATTTAAAGCATACATGATTAATGGTGCACTTATTTATTCACCTACTCATGGATTAGACCTATTAAGTTCGATGGGCCTTATTCCCAGATAGACATTTATAGGATTATGGCCTTACAAATTTACATATTCTTGTAGTTGTTTAATAGGTAATTGTGAACAATATCTTACCTAGCTTTTAAGACATCCTTCAGCTCAGCCTGGCAGTTTTAAAGCTTCATCAGTTTTAGATACTCTTTGTATTGAATTATTTAAATATTATTTATTTATTAGACTTCTGTATCATCTTTTTGCAACTGTATTTAATATTAATTTTTTGGATGGCATAAATACTATTTGGACAACTTCTATATTTTTCTGCTTATGGTAAAGTAATAATTTAAAATGCTGTCAAAGTGACACCATTCTGATGGTTAGTTTCAGTGGGATTTTCTTCTTTAATCACATGATACGTTTTCAAAGTAAAGCATTTAGAGCAGGGCTTCTTAAACTTTTCCCACTCCTGACCTCTTTCATCTGAGCATTTTTTCATGACCCCAGGTATATATTTGTATAAAAAGGTATACAAATCAAACAGGCTGATTTTCCTTTTTGCGGAGTACACCTGAAGCATTTTCTACAGAGCCCTCTGTAACCACCACATGTTGCTAACAGATTTGTGTAGATGGATGGTGTTCATTTATGTAAATGGGTGGCATTCAGAAATCTTTTACTGTTACCAAATATTTCATGACCCCAACATTGAACTAAAGGGACCCCGTTTGGAGCCAGGACCTACAGTTTAAGAAGTATGTACACAGAAATCTGTTGATGTAACATTTCTCCATTATATGTCTAAATCTACTGTTTTCTCTCCACAGGCTGTGAGATCATTGTGGTTTGCTAGTCATAGGCATTCAATGACCTTTCAAAACTAAAGTTCTGTTATAAGATTTAAAGGTTTCCATGGAGCTAAATTCATGTGTTCTGATGTAAAATTCTGTTGATAGGAATTCTAAGAGAAATCTAACAGTATCTTATTTAGTAAACTTGTGTTTCCAGTGGATGAGATTTAAATATGTCATTCCCCTGATTCAGAGCAGTCTATCATCTTTCCTCCATTAGCAGCTGGTGGATTTCATTGCCATGGGTGATAAGTTTAAACATTGAAGAACTATCCAAGGTGTTGAACTCTATCCCCACAATTGTGAATTTAGGATTATTTTTTAATACAACATTGTGATAGCTGTTTGCACTTAATGTCTTCCCCAGTGATCTCAAGAACCTTCTTCTATGTGAACACTGAGACATTTTGATTTTGCTTATAGTCACATGCATCTGTAATAGCTTAATAGATAAATGAGCAGAAGGAAGTTCATGAAACACTGGGAACTGGAATCATCCTGTGAAGCTGAATGTTCAAAGATTAAAAACTGCTTCTAAGTAGAGAGGGCATTGGATGGGGGCCTGTAGCAGACAAAGCATCCTCATGGCATTTACCACAATTCTGCTCCCAAATGTTGGTGAAAACTCTTATCTGAATCTCGGGTAGCTTCAATGAAGACCTCAGGGGATGAAGAGGTCCACTTTGGCACCTCAAATATCCAGAAGTCACCTGCTCCTGTTTCTGGCAGTTCCACAGCCACATAGTTAATCTATATGTAATCCCCACAGTACAGGGAGAGCATTTAACTCATGTACACTAGGACACTGCTTCTTAAACTGTGCGTACCCTTAGCTCAACACATTAAACCCTACTACTAGTTGTGGTTTCAGCCATACTGGTACACTGGCATTTAGCAATATATTTTGTCTTTGGTATCCACTGAGGTTAAGGTCCATTATACGCAACAGCATTATAAAATGGCGTCTGTAAGGACTCACCCATTTTAGCAGGCCAAGGCCTGGGTAGCAGTTTGGCCTCCCTAGTAAGATAGAATATCTTGGAAGGGGGGGTGGTGGCCTCTCTTCTCTCTCTCTCCTCTCAGAGAGAGAGAGAGAGAGAGAGAGAGCTGCAGGGGAGTGGCTCAGAGTGAAGGGGAGGGGCCAGCTGACTTAGGAGGGAAAAAGTGTAGCTTTTTCAGTCAGAGGGAACTTGACTCTTGTCAGAGCAACATATGAGTCTCTGTTGTGAGCAGTCAGCAAGACAGGGAGTGTCTTAGATAGCTGACAGGAGAAGTCTGTGGAAAGCTGAGGTCAGGGAGAATCAGCCAGCAGACTTGGATCTCTTAGGATAAGAGATTGGCTCACACTAGGGGACAACTAACTAGGATTAGTTAGTGGAAGAAACTCACGACTAGTTTTAATATTAGAGTGAGGGAATACATCTGCCTAGTCCTGTATCAAAGTTTAAAGATACATGTTTTATGAAACCACCAAGCTATTTTGCCTTTCTTGACAACCACTCATGCTTCTGTTCCTTTTAAAGTTACCTGTTCCAACAATAAACCTTTTCATTGTTAACTTTTAAAGAAAAGCCTTTCTTGTGCCTCATTCCATCTAGCAGTTAATTTAACAGCTCCAGGGTGGTGCCAGTTCCAGCGTTTTGGCGGGTTTTATTTACCTCAGTACTTCTCCCAGCCCTTGCTAGTACAAGAGTCAAGGCTGGTGCAGTGTGTTTTGATCTTTACAAAATCGTAAAGGCTATTTTTAGATTGGTGGCAGCGATACCCAAGTGGTCCAAGCCCAAGTTGTCACAGCGTCCCTTATAGAATATGACAAAATCCAGATTTGGCTTTAAATTTTAAAAAATCAAGCTGTGGATGGTTAAATCTGTGGATGTAAACTGCACAGGTTTTGTTTATTCATTCTCAGATTTTGGTACATGGTGGTCAAATAACCCAATTATCTGGAAATTATCTAATTTCTCAACATTGCTTCAGGAAAAGGAAACCATACCATGTACATGTTACCTTTATTGCTCACCTATTTAACATGGCTGGCATTGTATGAGTGGTTTTCTTGGCACAGAGGATCAAAGCTCCCATCGGACTGGAAGAACGTCTAAAGGGCAGCTTCACCAAATATTTCCCATTTGTACTGTATATTAGTGTGTTGGGCTGCATATGTATGTTCAATTCTGTTAAAAGACTAAGATATGTTTCTGCTCTTGTAGTCTTAAAGCATCAACATTATTGTTTCTTAGCACGTTTCTATCTGAAACAACCCTAAGAAGAGGGAGAGGTTTAGCAACGGAAAATGGGATTTATGCACACACATTAAAGAGCAAATGCATCCCTTTGTGGATGATTTACAAAGGGGTCCTACTCACAGATGAAGAGAGATCTGATATAACAATTCATTCTGCTGACACACATTGCAATCATGATGTGCAGTTTTTAATGTATCATGTTACATTAAGCTTAGCCCATGGTCTAATACCGTGTAACATAAATTTCTGTAAAGGGAGAAACATAACATGATGCTGTCTTTGAAAAGACACACACTATTTTTTCAGTTCACATCCGTTTTCTCCATGAATGCCCAATCTGAAAATCAAGGTGACAGACAAAAGTGGAGTGAATGAGCATCCACAAACCAGCATATTTTTCTTGGGTAGTTTTGCTCATTCTCACCTATAGTCAATGACTCCAGTCAGTTTTTATGTTGCAATGCATGAGCAAAGTTGATAGACATATCTTTTGGTCACCCCTAGTTAGACTTTATTCGGGGTCAACCAAGAGTAACCTAACAAGGATTAAGATAGTAAAATACACTTACATTTATCTCAGGAGTGTTTGCTCCCCGATATAAAAACGTAAGTTTTTGAAGAAGTTACTGCTTCTTGTTGTTCTGAGAAGATGCGGTTTGCTCTCATTGGGAGATTTGGGCCATCTTAAAAAGTGCAGAAGATTTGAACAGGCAGCAGGCATGAAAATGGCAGCCTGGCCCCTATAATACTGCTTAACTATGTTAGAAGAGAAATCAACATGATATGATTTTGGAAGGTGGTAAAAAATCCCAACCAAATTACTGTGCACTTAAATCAACAGTCCCAAAACACCAGAAGAAAGGGAATGAAGACACACTTTGAATAATGGGATGTTGGAGTTGGGCTCCAAGGCAGCATAGGTTCTGGTGGAGCAACTGTACTCTGAGGTGGCTAAGGAGATTTCAGGCTTATGGGGATTATTGTATCAGATATTTAATTACAATTAAAGTATGATGAACTCAAGATTTCCTTATTTTCAACAAAAGTATACATAAATCAATTAACAGCTCTTCAAAACAAAATATCACTCCTGTGTACCCATTCCCCTCGCCCCAGGTTTGTTTATTTCATGCATATAATTTAAGGGAGAAAATCATTTTCGTCTTGTCATTTTTAAATTATTAGCCCTGCCCTTAGCAAAGTGAGGCAACAGGTTTGGGATAGCATAAAAGGGAAGCACATTGTAATCATTTGCATTGTTATTATTGTATTCTACTTGAAGTGTACCCAACATGTATTGGGTTCACATATAATTCTCCAAAGAGGATCCAAACAAGCCACCTGTTTTTGGGTACCACCTTGCCTTAAAGTTAAGCTGAAAGTTAATCATATTATGCAAACATATTGGAGACATAAATAGAACACTTCTCTAGGTGTTTTCTAGGCTCTCCAAAATGACTCTATGGTACGCTGTGGCTTGAATGTCGTAAGGAAGGCTAAGGGAAAGAAGATAGATGCTTTTGAACTGTGGTGTTGAGAGGAAAATTCGGAGAATGCCATGGACCTCAAGAAAATCATATCAGTCCATACTCCAGGTAATAAAGCCCAACTGCGCACTGGATGGAAGGATATTAGAGGCAAAGATGAAGTGCTTTGGCAACATAATGAGAAGATAGGAAAGCTTGAAGAAGATAATGATGCTGAGGAAAATGGAAGGAAAAAGGAAAAGGGGGCGACCAAGGGCAAGATGGATGGATGGTATCCTTGAAGTGACCTTGAAGGGGGGGGGGATGCCGAAGACTGACGGGGAGCTCTGGCATGGGCTGGTCTACAAAGACTTTGAAGCGACTGAACGAATAAACATCAAAGTTCATTCTAGGTGAGTAAATAGGGTTCTGGATTGTAATACATGGGCTTATTCTATCTTGTTCCGACAGGCCGCAGGTTCGAATCTGGGAAGAGCACAGATGAGCTCCCTCTGTTAGCTCCAGCTCCCCATGCGGGGACATGAGAGCGGCCTCCCATTAGGATGGTCAAAACATCAAAACATCCGGACGTCCCCTGGGCAATGTCTTTGCAGATGGCCAATTCCCCCACACCAGAAGCTACTTGCAATTTCTCAAGTCACTCTTGACACACACACACACACACACAACCCTATCTTGTTTATTTTTCACACAGTTGACCATGAAATTTGTTAGGTGTTTCTTTTATATTAACACGGTCAGAACTCATTTAAACTTTTAATTTATTTATTGCAAGTGGGTTCAGTGACAACCATGCTATTTTCCCCATTCAGACTGAAATTGTTTCCTAGATTATGAAATTTGCCTGATAATAATTATACTGTTTCAACCATTGCCTTTTTATAGCATTAATCATCTCTTAAAGCTAGAGAATCCCTTAATATTCAATTTCAGAGCCTATTGTTTACAAAATAAAGCTTTGAGTAGAAATATTGGAAGCACAGAAGAGTCTCATGATTCATACCATTGTTTGATGTCACTCTGGCTCATACCTAGACACCTTTGATTATATCTATAAATCTCACCATACCATATTTCACCCACAATGAGGTCTTATTTGCAATGCTAAACCTGTCATTAAAAATGAATGAAGTCAGTGGTAATATGGATGGACACTTCCAGACTTGACAAAATAGAAGAGTTAGTGTATGTCATAATTTTTGCTTTCTGGTGATTTTCAGTTGACAAATGTGGTAAATACGAGAGAAGCACATTGCAACTAACTGAGTCTAAGTGAAAACAAGAGGAAGTCCCCTTTAGAGTTACTCAGCTTAATCTCATTCCATAAAGATGAATAACTATAATTGAGGATGACCAGTATCGAGTATTTCCATTGATTTCTTGGGAACTAGTTAAAGCTCATTTCTACACAGAGGCGTGGTTCTAGAGTCAGTCATACATGGAGTATCTAGAAGACACATTAAAAGTAGTGAATTTTAAATCCATCACAACTGACTTAAATCACATTAATCAAATTATGATTAATGGCACACTGATGAGAAGAATCAGTCTATAACCTCCTCTGTTCTGAGGTAGAGAAGGAGACACCATTCGGTGGGAACTTAAGAGCAATAACAATATATCTTTTGAAAATAGAACCTGATGAGTTTTGAATTTGTTCATTTTTAAAAGCCATTTTAGTTCTGCTACGTTACTTTAAAAGGGTTATTTTATGTTCTACATTTCAGAATTACCAAGGAAAAATACTAAAGATGTAATAATTGCCTTAAAATATTAAAGGTCTAATAATAGCAGTGGGTTAAACCGCCGAGCTGCTGAACTTGCTGACCGAAAGGTTGACGGTTCAAATACAAGGAGTGGGGTAAGCTCCCGCTGTTAGGTCCAGCTTCTGCCAACCTAGCAGTTTGAAAACATGGAAATGTACTGTAAGTAGATTAATAGGTACTGCTTCTGCAGCCACATGACCAAGGAGGTGTCTATGAACAACGTTGGCTCTTCGGCATAGAAATGGAGATAAGCACCAGCCTCCAGAGTTGTACACACTGCAGAACCCTGTCCCCCCTGCAGGATCCTAATTCCTTCCTGAATTTCCCTGCAGAACCCTAACTCCGTCTCTAAGCCTTGTGATCCCAATGCCTTTCATCTTCCTCTATGATCTGGATGTGAGGGGAAACCTTTACCTAATAATCTTACAATAAATATTTCACACATTTGCATATATATTTGTAAGTTCTTTCCTAAATAAACATGTCATATCATTTCAATAAATTTTAGCAGACATCAGTTGATAGATGAATATGTGCCAGTATAAATCAGTTGATTAAAAGTGAGACAATTTATCAACTTTAAAACTTTTCCCATTGTCTTTTATCCCTGACTTTTTAGAGACAGGCCATGTAAACCATCTAGCACAACTATTACACAGCCTATATTATTTTCACAATAGGCTACAGCATAAGCAAGTATACAGAAGCCCCTTTGAAATGAATGAAGGATGCATAGCAGAAACACTTGATAGATTGCACTCGTTTTCCCCTCTTGTGGGCGATTTTAAAATAATTAGCTACCTAAGTCCCATGTTTGTCTTTGAATAGTTAACCCTTTGTCATTAAATAATCACTCCCTTATCTTCATTTTTATTCTAATTTTTCTTCCCCAGGGAGCCTGATTGTATTAGAGAGAGATGATACTGAACAAAGCCGGTCTGAAAGTGCATAGATAGATACAGGCTGCCATCTGTGTGGGTTTGACTGATCACATGCTTGAATGCAAAGTTTAAATACTGCTAAAGGGAATCCTCCCTTTTTGGCCACAAAGCCCTAACACAGACAGAGCTGCACAGCCGGGGTGATATTTTCTAGGGAAGGAACAAGCTCTGCCAATGCTTACCAGACAGGAACATGTTGTTGATTTCATACATAAAGGGATGCAGTATCATTTCTGTATACGCCACTCAGGCGAAGGTTCTTCCAGGCTTGTGTGATTGCCACATGTGGAGAATACAATTAAAACACAGAAATACTAAAAAATCTGGCACCCAAAATTTGGCTGCTTACTTTGAATATGTGTAAAAATAAATTTCCCTTCAGCCCTCCTTCTCCCTCATATATGCTGGTATCACTGAAATAGCTCCATAATGCTTCTCTCATCTTTGCTCTTCATCTGATGTTTCAAATATTCATCTGTAAGTTCTTATGGCAGGGATTTCTCCTCTTGTACTTAACAAGAAGGAAGATCTTTGTGACAGGAGTGTATAGCTCAGTGGTTCTCAACCTTCCTAACTCTCCAATCCCTTAATACAGTTCCTCATGTTGTGGTGACCCCCAACCATAAAATTATTTTCACTGCTACTACATAAAAGTAATTTTGCTACTGTTATGAATCTTAATGTAAATATCCAATATGCAGGATATATTTTCATTCACTGGACCAAATTTGGCACAAATATCCGATACGTCCAAATTCAAATCATGGCGGGGTTGGGGAGGGGATTGATTTTGTCATTTGGGAGTTGTAGTTGCTGGGATTTATAGTTAATCCACAATCAAAGAGCATTCTGAACTCCACCAACGATGGAATTGAACCAAACTTGGCACACAGAACTCCCATGACCAACAGAAAATATTGGGTTTAGTGAGCTTTGACCTTGAGTTTTGGAGTTGTAGTTCACCTACAGTACATCCACAGAGTACTGTAGACCCAAACAATGATAGATCTGGACAAAACTTGGCATGGATACTCAATATGCCCAAATGTGAACACTGGTGGTGTTTGGGGAAAATAGACCTTGACATTTGGAAGTTGTAGTTGCTGGGATTTATAGTTCACCTACAATCAAAGAGCATTCTGAATGATAGAATTGGGCCAAATTTCCCACATACAATCCCCATGACCAACAGAAAATATTATGTTTTCTGATGGTCTTTAGTGACCCCTCCAACACACCAGTAAACAACACTGAAAGGCTATCTGTCACACAGACAAAGCAACCAAACTAGGGTATGAACATCACATATGCATTAAGAGGTAATGTAGAGGTAATGTTCATATATTTTTAATACAGGATTGCATTCTCCAGTTTATAAATTGAATGACTGTTTGTACTTCGTAATTAACTGTGACCTTGAATATATAATATTGATGATGAAACTGCCTTTTTGCCTTGCAATCATGACACGTTAGAGAATGGATATATAAAATATCAGACTATTGAATAGTATACTATAGGCTTGACATGCCCAGATTTATGGATGCTTGATAGAATTCGGGTTATATGGCCAAATAATCCAGATTATACCCTGGACTCTAACATTCATTTAACTGTATATTAATGCATATGTGATGTTCATACCCTAGTTTGGTTGCTCCCTCCAACACCCCCTCATGACCCCTCCAGGGGTCCCAACCCCCCAGGCTGAGAAACACTGGTATAGCTGAACAACTAAAACAATAGAGGGAGAGGAAAGATTCAGGAAGAATTATATGGCTGCTTCAGCGGTGTTTTATTAAAAGAAGAGCCAGTGTGGTGTAGTTCTTTGAGCATTGGACTAGAACACAGGGAGACCAGGACTCAAGCCTTCATTCAGCCATCAAAACCCACTGGGTGACCATGGACATATCACAGGTCCACGAGGTCTCTCCCAACTCTATGATTCTATGTTTCTATGTGGCTGGTTATGATGATCTGTCACGATGCAGGGTCTCGGCCCAGCCCCTTAATCACACACACAGAGACGGTAATCAGCTAACTATTTATTGAATAATAAAAAACAGGTGAAAAGGTAAATTGTCCAACAGTATCAAAAAGTTCAATCAAAAAGGTAAAGAGTTCGTAGATATATCCAACGGCAAAACTTGACAAATGCTCCGCAAAGCAATGCGGATCAAGAACTTGGTCCATGGCAAAGGAACAAGGCAAAGTTCATCACAAGGCCCAAGAAAACTTCTTGGCAAGGCACGAGCCAAAAACCTGGCTCTGTGGATCTTCACTCGCTTCACTTCCTTCAGATCAGAAGTGGCCGAGCTACTGAGGATCTGTTCGCACGGATCCTATACTTAATTCCCTTGGTGAGACCCCCAAAGCTCTAGGCTTTGGCGCCAATCTGTGCTACGGGATCTAGCGCTCCTATGGTGCTCTAGGCTCCCCGTGCCATTCCCTCCTGCTGGACTCGATGCTCTGTCTCCTATCAAAGCTCCGTCCTTGCCTCCCAGCACCTGGGTCGCTATCTTCATGAGAGCCAGACTCCCTTTCAGCTTCCATGGGCTCTCATCCTCCGCTATCTCCCTGACCCTTTCCTGCGACCCGAAACCACCTGGTTTCTCATACAGATTATCTGAATCAGCACTTTCAGTGTCGGCCTGACTTTCCCAGCTATCATAGCCATCCGGCCAGCCATCATCCCAGGCCAAGCTCTCTGTGGGAGAGGAAGGCCCAGCTACCTCATCATCCCCTTCCTCCATGTTTTCATCAGCTGCAATTGGCCCTAATGCAATCGGGACCCCCAGGGCCGCTCCCTGTCCCCCAGGCACGAAAGAGGACGGGGTTGCTACATGATCTCACTATGATGTGTATGGTATTAACAGGGTCTCTGCATTGGCCCTGCAGACCAGAAAATACGATGCCAAAACAATTTTATTTCCATTAGACAAGCCCTTAAACCAGAAGTATTGCAGCAAGAAAGGGACCTTTCATTAGGCAGCGTGAAGTGACTGATTCAAACAGCAGGTGTTGGAATGGTAGACAGTAGTGATAGATTCCCAGCCATTCCCCTCTACTGGAGGACCAAGCATGTCACACCACCCGTCCTATGTTACTCTTGTTTATTTCACATTGATTCCTTCAGAATATTGCACTAGGACAATACATGTTGGTATTCATTCTGTGCGTCCTTGTTTGTAATCTATAAAGTGGACATTGTTTTCAAGCATACTCCCAATCTCCTAATGTGATATCAATGTGTGGGCAGTTACCTAGTGGAGGAATGCCAATATTAAGGCAGAAAATAGATTGGGGGTGTTTGCGTGGCAAGCTTATTGTAATGCAGTTGCCATAGTGTTTCTATTTAAGGGAAGAGTGGAAGATTCAGACACACCATATTCAGAAACATAATTGCAAGGTAGAGAACTAATAGTAATGCAGGTTATGTAGAAGTTAAAATTGTAGTGAACTGAAATGATGGGAAATAAAATGGAAAAGGACAAATATATGTGTGAAAAGCAAGATGTTAGGAACAAGGACGTGACATCTCTTCCCAGGGGACTTCTTCTTGCCTTCCCATAGAGAACTGGAACTCTCAAGGACCAAACAGGCTTTATTGTTCACAAAAGGAGTTATCTTATAGAGGTACTAAACTTGGTTCTCCAAACAGGGGTAAAATAAAATATACATTACAGTTCTTTAGTTGTTTGAGTCCAGGAAGCTTTCAGCCAGATGACTTTCCAAATTCTCTCTCTCTCAATGGCTTTGAGGTGAGAACTCTCTTAGCCCCAGTCAAATGGCCTATATTGAAGGCACAGAGCCTTCCTCTTGGTGCCAAATGACTAGTTGAAGGCGCTTGAGATTCCACAGTCCCATCCTTGTGTGCTGGATATGCAGAATGAATCCAAGATATAAAGAGTTGGTGCTAGAGAATGCCTGACTGAGGCCTGGCTGGCAAACCCTCTAACACGTCCTCTTCTGTAGAAATGCAGGCAAAATCTAAAGAGAAAGCTAGATTTCCAAAGTCTCAAGGGGGAGGAAAAACAAACTTAACGATGATTGACAGCTCTAAAGAACCAATCAATGCAACCAAAACTTAACAACACTAAACAGACTAGCTAAAACATAATCCAATAGTTTAAACCTTGCAACTTAAGTCTTATACACAGGTGGCATCAGCCACGCCTTCACACAAGATGTAAGCTTCTCTTGAGTACAGTTACAATGGGATGAAAGGAAAGCTTAGTGGCAAAACTTATCAATCTATCTATGCATCCACCGGCCAAGACACTACACTTGGAAGGCCATCATACTCGGACAATGAGGTATCGCCTAAGTAAGTAAGTACTATCTATTTATCCTTATTATTTCTATCAAGGCATCTATCTACTTATCTCGTTATATTCAGTAAGTAATACAAATCAAAATTTGAAATACCTGAAAATATTAGGAGAATGGAAATATATGGATGGACTAGAAACCTGAGCCAGAAACTAGCCAAATTTATTTATTTATTTATTCAGTTTTGTATGCCATCTTTTCCCGAGGACCCAGGACGGCTTCCAGAGAGTATAAAAACACACTTTAAAACAACTGAAAAAATTAAACTCTTAGCTAAAAACTATAAAACTATTTACAGCTGGTGAACCAAATCAGACCCCGAAAGTCTGCTGGAATAAAAACATCTTGCACGCTCTGCGGAACTTTGTTAAATTTGTGTAGTCAAATTTGAAAGCAGAAGGCAGGTCTACAGAAAATAGTAGTGAATGTCACATACATGGATGTGCTGATAAGTAGTGGTAAATAGGGAAACATCCAACAGAAAAGTGGCAAAAACTATACTAAAATTTTCAAACCATGCTGTTAAAAGCCTTTATAAAAGTTGGCAGGAGTAGGGGAGATCATGATTGGTTACTGATCATTGTAGGTTCTTGAATGCATAATGTGAATAGTTTGGGTCCAACCTATCTTCAAGACCGTATCTTCTACAAGCCAGCGCAGGCATTCAGATCGGCTGGGGAGGCCCTTTTTTTGATCCCACCACTGTCTCAAGCACGGTTGGTGGGGACGAGAGAGAGGACAATCTTGGTCGTGTCTCCCCGGCTCTGAAATACCCCCAAAGAAATTAGATTAGCGTCCTTTCTTCAGGCCTTCTGTGTGAGTCTAAAACATGGCTCTTCAGACAGGCCTTTGATTCTGAGTAATCCATGGCCAATGTAATGAGTCATTGATACTACTGGCCCACACTTTGATTGATTGTTATGACAGATAGCCAGCCGGCAGGTTCCACTGCATTTAAGGAATTTTATAATTGTCATTTTTAAATAATTTTATTAATGAGATTTTTATGTGCTGTTAATTATACTTATGTCATTGCATATATACTTATGTATTGCTGTCTGCATGTGGCACTTGGAGTGCTTCTGTGAGCCGGCCTGAGTCCCTTTGGGGCAATGGTGGTGGAGTACAAATAATAATAATAATTTCCTAACAAAAATTCAACAGCAGTAATTCCCAAAACATATAACCTGTTTAGAGTACTCCTCAAACTATCTTACTATTTCTGATACAATAACACATACTTTTTTCAGTAAAATATTTATTGAGGGCAGAGTAAACTGGCCATCCCATCGCTGCTGTCTATCTATGCACTGGGGATACGATACCATTTTTTCCTTTTAACTAAGTAACAAATTGTCTCTAGACAATTAATTCCTTGCCAGTTCCAGCTCCTGTTCTTATAGAAACCCTTAATTGTTAATACTGAAGTGCTGGCACAGAAAATGTGTTAATTTTACACCAGGGCTTCCTGCGAAAGAAAACTAGAATGGGCAAGTTGTCTTTCCTAGTCTAAGCAGTGCAGCCCTCTGGCACTGTTGGATTGTAACTCTGAACATTCCTTATAATGGACTAGACTTGCTACAGTTGACACCATTTGCTGTCCAAAACAATCAGAGGACCAATTACCACCTCTGGTTTAAGGTATTAAAACAGCACCAGTAGTAATACTATTTGGGATAATTAAAATTCTAAATTATATGCGAAACAGTTGCATAGAAAATTTCCCCTGTTGGAGAGGAAATGAAACTTGGGAAACCATCCTTCCAAAGATCACAATGCAGAGCACAACAAGTTTAGGGGCACAGTTATTACCTCCCAATCTTTTTCATTTTGTCAAGAAATTGTGTTTAAAATGTATATGCAGAATTAGGATGTTCCAAATATAGTGGAGCTAATAAATGTTATTTTTGACTTCGGCTTTTGATAATCTATAAGCATTTTTTCACTTTCCGTTTTCTCACTTTTCTGTGTTTCCCATCACAAGAAAGACCAAAGGGTTAAAGTTTTAGTAGGATGCATGAATAGGAATGAGAAGTATATATGGCTCTGTGAAAATTACTTCCTAACCTGTTTCTTCGAGGCTAGAAAAGTGACCTTTACCCATCAAAGTCTTCTAAAAGGACTAAAGTAAACATTTAATGGAATTGGAACAATAATGGAACATTATTCTAGTAAGTACATCTTGGTCCTGTACAGCTAGTTTTACAGTAATGCTCTTACTTAAGTATTTATTGGTCTCTCAAACAGCGAGGAGGGAGGGGAAAGGTGCAGTTAAGAGAACTGGCTAGTCAGCGATAAAGAAAATATACTATAGATTCCAATAAAACAAAATGAAGCACAGAGATTTTTTTCCCTCCCTGGATGGCATATTCTCCATGCACATTCCAACTTGTTGTTAAAAGCCACAATCCAGAGGTCTGTCAGTGGAAGAAAAATAATCTTGCACACAGCTCTGCGCGGAATTCGGTATGACAAATATATTAATGGAAAATTGCTTTTAAATGGCTTTTTAAAAGAATTAGAGCAGAGACAAGCAACTTCCCAAGAATGGGAGGAACACTGTCAACCCACTGAGATCCACAATCTGCTGCTGAATGTTGACAGTGTGGCGGCAGCAAAAAAGTTTTAATTTCTTTTGTAAACAGGGCATATGATGAGTGCACATCTTTTTTTTACAGCAAAATCACACTTTTAGTAGGTTTCCAGGAATGAGATTGTTTTAAGGCCTTCTGTAACTTTCTTTACAAGGAAAATGGTAGCTTTGGAGTGGGGGAGGTGAAATTATTGCTATGTTGCTAATATCATAGCCAACAGTTTGTCTGGCTTGGCGCAGCTGCTGCTGGGTGCTTGGAAGGGGTTAATCTGACCCGGTGGCTTGGAAGGAGTCAAACTGACCTTCCTTCCCAACAAATGCATTACAGACTTCTGTGATGATCTATACAGGCTTGATGAAATGAGCAGCAGCTGAGATCTCTGGATAAATAAGTGGTCTGGAAGAGATAGCTCTTAGGTAGCAAATAACGTCATAGCCTTGGACCTTGGCTGTTACCTTGGGTTAGAACTCTGTTTATATATCTGTTGTCCTCCCAGCTCTGTCGTACACAAGCGAAACATGGACTATCTACAAACTTCACTCTCAACTTCAGGAACGATTCCATTAGTATTGCCTTCAAAAAAATTATGGAAGTCTCTTGGGAAGACGGGCAAACAAGTGTCAGTTTTCTGGAAGAAGCAAAGTCCACCAGATTCTCCACCACCAACTTCACTGGACTGGCCATGTTGTCCAAATTCTAAATCATAATCTCCCAAAAAAGCTACTTTACTCTCAGCTCAAGACCGGAAAACAGAATGTCGGTGGACAGCAAAAGAGATTTTAAGATGGGCTTAAAGCTACGTAACCTCAAAAAATGTGGAATCCATACTGAGAACTAGGAAGCCCTGGCCCTTGAGTGTTCTAATGGGAAGTCAGCTTTTACTAACAGTGCTGTGGATTTTAAGGAGAAACAAATGGAGGGCAAAAGGGAGAAACATACTAAGAGGAAGGTGCATCAGTCAAACCCTTGTTGGAACAGTCTTCCATCTGGAAATGTATATCCTCACTGTGAAATACCATGCAGATCCAGAATAAGTCTCTAAAGTCATTTACGGAGCCAATGCCAAGACTATGCCCTTGGAAGACATTCATACTTGGCCACAAATGGCAGACTATAGTGATGAGAACTCAGAACCCTAACCGTTTCCCTGCAGTCCTATTTTCCAATCTGCTGCTCCTGTAACCTTGTCTTGGACCTTGTTGTTTCCTCAACCCTGGCTGTATTCCTTCTACAGACAAGTCCTCTGCTTTTACTCTTGCCTGACAATCCATAGTGGTCCTGCACAGGTGAAAAAATAGATGAATGATCAAGATGGGAGAACAAACTGTGACAAATATTGCTCAGTTGGGACTACCTGAAGTAGAAAGCTCTTGGGTGAAAAGTCATTGCAATCACAGTAGCATCACTTCCAGTACACAGTCAACTAAGCTCAGCTGGGCTTGTTGCAAAGAGACCAACAAATAAGATATATTTCCCTCTTCCTTGAAAATAATGAGGAAAGGGAACTGGGAAGGGATTTAAATGGGAACTGCAAATCCTTAGTAGGCAAACTCATCAGTAAAGTTGAGCCAGGGTTCAACAGGTACATATGGTTCATGCAAATCAATTATTTCACGAAACCAATTATTCAAGACAGCTGCACACATATTAATCATGCCAACACATTTATATCCTGTGCTATAGGAACAGAATTATGTATCACATGATTTTTATTTTTTACTAAGACTGGAAAGAGGGTTTTGCAGTTTACCAAACCCAAGGACATGGGCTGTGTAGTTAGGTAAAGTCATGGTTGCAACCTCATATTTGTGTAATGGCAAACTCATATAAAGGGGAAAAAACAGAACACAAAAGGCACATTTTTGATGGCTGGAAAGAACTGTTGATAGCCTGAAGTAGATTTAGTTGGCATACTATACATAAAATAGAACTCTGTCAGTATTTTGTTATAGCTTGTGTAAGAACTATACTTTTGTTAAACATGTATTTTGCTATATGGGCATAAGAGATGTACTTATGGCACAGTCTGGCTTTAGGCCGGGACATGGTACTGAAACAGCCTTGGTCGCCTTGGTAGATGATCTACGCCGGGAACTCGACAGGGGGAGTGTGTCCCTGTTGGTTCTGCTGGACCTCTCAGCGGCTTTCGATACCATTGACCACGGTATCCTTCTGGGTCGCCTTGCAGATGGGGCTTGGCGGTACTGCTCTGCAGTGGCTCCAATCCTTCCTGGAAGGTCGTACCCAGAAGGTGTCATTGGGTGACACCTGTTCGGCTCCACAGCCGTCCTGTGGAGTCCCTCAGGGTTCAGTTCTGTCCCCGATGTTATTCAACATCTACATGAAACCGCTGGGAGAGATCATTCGGAGTTTCGGAGTAAGGTGTTATCTGTACGCAGATGACGTCCAGATCTGTCACTCCTTCCCACCTGTCACCAAGGAGGCTGTCCAGACCTTGAACCGGTGCCTGGCCGCTGTGTCGGACTGGATGAGGGCTAGCAAATTGAAACTAAATCCAGACAAGACAGAGGTCCTCCTGGTCAGTCGCAAGGCCGAACAGGGCATAGGGTTACAGCCTGTGTTGGATGGGGTGACACTCCCCCCTGAAGGCGCAGGTTCGCAGCTTGGGAGTGATCCTGGATTCATCGCTGAGCCTGGAGCCCCAGGTCTCAGCGGTGGCCGGGGAGCTTTTGCACAGTTAAGACTCGTGCGCCAGCTGCGCCCGTACCTTGGGAAGTCTGATCTGGCTACGATCGCCCACGCTCTGGTCACATCCCGAATAGATTACTGCAACGCACTCTACGTGGGGCTGCCTTTGAAGACAGTTCGAAATTGTAATTAGTCCAGCGGGCGGCAGCCAGGGTGCTAACGGGAGCTACATACAGGAGCATACCACCCCCCTGTTGTGTCAGCTCCACTGGCTGCCTGTCCAATTCCGAGCTCAATTCAAAGTGCTGGTTTTGACCTTTAAAGCTCTATATGGTTCTGGCCCAGCTTACTTGTCCGAACGCATCAGCCGCTATGTCCCACCTCGTAATCTAAGATCATCCGGAGAGGCCCTGCTCTTGCTCCCGCCTACGTCTCAGATGAGGCTGGTGGGGACGAGGGATAGGGCCTTCTCGGTGGTGGCTCCCGCCTGTGGAATGTGCTTCCTATTGATGTACTACTTGCTTAGCAATTATGTACTGGTGCAAATACTTAGGATTAATTGTGGGACCTATAAATTAGTGCCTCCCTTTGATTTTATATACCGAATCTTTGAAAAGTAAAGAAACTGTATACTGCTACTCGTACCTGTCCCTGCTACTTTAAAATTGTGTTTCTATACTCTGGTAAATCACAGCCTTGTTCCAGGAGTGATTCTTTGTGGGAAAAGAAGACCTTGTTTGCCACAGCAGATGTGCAATCAATGACTGCCAATGTGCTGACTGCAAGTTTTCAGAGAACCCCACACTGAGGCAGAATCTGTCACAAAACATAGAGGAATTTAGGCCCCTTCCACACAGCTGAATAAAATCCCACATCGATTTTGAATTGCAATATATGGCAGTGTGGACTCAGATATTCCAGTTCAAAGCAGATATTGTGGGGAAATCTGTCTTAATATTCTGGGTTATATGGCTTTGCGGAAGGGCTGTTTCTTCCATAATCAGGAACAGAAAACATAAGTAATCACATGGGGAGCCCATAATTATCAGCACCACTGTCATTCACCTGTATTTTAAAGCAGTTTTCAGTTGCCATATGTAATGCACTGGGGACATCATTGGAAGCAACCTATGCAAAACTACTGGTTATGGTTCTGATTTTAACTGGTTTTAGGTTTTTTGATAGTTTAATCATTTTTAACTTTAATATTTTGTGAGTTTTAACTATTTGTTTTTTTATCTGCTGTAAACTGTGTTGAGTTGCAAACTGGAGGAAAGTGCAAGATGTAAACAACAACAGCAACAACAACAACGTGAAAATGTTTGTTTCCCCCAAAGGTAAACAAAATATTGATAGTTAATCCTAAAAAAACGCTCCTCCAAGATTTTAGCCCCAAATAAGGAGATTAATTGGTGATATAATGATTCCAAACATCTTAATCTGAGCATGGAGAATATAATCTGAATTTTCAGATCTCAGTGGTTGCGTTTCAATACTGGATGAAGTCAAAGGAAAAATGGAGGGATGGGGAGATCAGAAATGCTAGCATGTTTTCCTTATCATATTTTATTGTTAATCGTAAGTCTTAGGAGAGATATTTTATTATCAGTGGCATCCCATCTACACTGACATATAATGCAGTTTGAAAATTTGCTGCATATGCTTACTTATATCTGGAAACTCCCATTCAACCCCAGTTTCACATTCTTGTTATGACAACTGTCCTGGTTTGCTGCTTCCTAATAATAATAGATTATTATTACAGTAGCAAATAAATTATTTTTATTATTTTATTTTATTATTGTCACGGCAAACAAGATCTATATGCTGGATTTTGTATCACAAAATTACAAATTGAACACTTCCCAAGCGTCTAGGACTGTGTGATGTATTTTTGAATGATGCACACAGATCCAAGTAAGGTGGCCTTTTGCAGTTGACAGATCATGATTTTGTCAATATTTATTGCTTCTAAATGCTGGTTGAGATCTTTTGGCACGGCATCCACTGTTCCGATTACCACTGGAACCACCTGTATTGGTTTATGCCGGAGCCTTTGTAGTTCGATTTTGAGGTCTTGATCATGGCTGAGTTTTTCCTGTTGTTTTTCGTCAATTCGGCTGTCACCTGGTATAGTGACATCAATTGTTGTTGTTATTGTTGTTGTTGTTGTTTGCTACTCGCTCTTTTCCACAAGACTTGAAGGGGGGTCCAACACATTAAACATATGGGCCGGGCTTTAGCACAGCTGGTTAATCACCAGCAGCAATAGATCTTACCAATCAAAAGGTTGGCAGTTGGAAGCCCAGGTCAGGGTGAGCATCTGACCTTCAGCCCAGCTTACTGTCCACCTAAGCAGTTCGAAAACAGCTGTGAGTAGAGAAATTAGGTACTGCTTGAGCGGGGGTGTTTTATGGCACCATAAAGGAAATTCCAGAAAATGTCGGTGATCAAAGGAAATATAAAGTCTGTGATCAAGGCTCTTCATTATAGAGGATGGAGCGATAGCACTACCTGGGGTTGGAGTTGAGCACAACCTCCAGGACGCCAAAGTTGGGAAAAATACAGACATATACCTCTGTTATCTATCCTGTCTTTTTAACAGCATTAAATGTTTGTCGTGTATGTGTTCTGGGATCCGCTCTGAGACCCCTTTGGGGTGAGAAGGGTGGAATATAAACGCTTCAAATAAATAAATAAACCAATTCATATAGTGCAGTTCAATACAGCTAAACTGCATTGTGTGAAGCCACAATGGCAATGTAGACTCAGAAAATCCAGTTCAATGCAGTTAAATTGCATTCTGAAACTGCATTATATAACAGTGTAGATGGGACCAGAATGGTAAAAACCCAGTTTTACATGTATTGGGAAACCACTCAAAGATAATGTAATTGAGAAGAAACACAACCGCCATCCTAAAAACAAAACCCCAAACCCCCCAACAACCACCAAATGTGAATTGGGATCTCAGGAAGGACAGATTTGACTATTCCTCTCATGGAGTGGATGCAGCCTGCAAGTATGCACTGCTTTTGTTCAGTTTTCCCTTTTTTCTGGACTTTTTCTCCCTATGTCAAAAAAAAAAATCTCATTACTGCAATTGGCCTTTAGCAGATCATGCTTGACAATTTTCCATACATATATTTGAGAGGGGGGTATAATTTTTGCTTTATAAAGCACTGATGAGACAATCTGTTCTATTTCAAGATAAATGCCAGTGCTTGTGCTATATACTTTCATACATAGCTGTTATAGTAAGAGATTGAAGCTATTTATCAGCACAGATTGAAGATCTTAAAATGATGCATTATGATACATTCAGCTACCAGTATTTAGTTTTCAATATGATACATTTACAACCAATATCAAACCAATATTGACAAAGATTTAGTGGCAAGTGTTAAATGCTGGTGGAAATATCTGGATTAAAGATTGAATTTGTGGAACGGGACATTGCTGAATCCTTTGTACACAAGACTTGTATTACTCCCAAGTTTAGGAAAGTGATAATCTTACTTCCAAGTTACACGTTTCCTTAGAAGTAACCATCACTGCATTAACTGCTGCCTGGAAAATAACTACAGAAATGCAGAATGTAACACTGTTTTTACATAGTGAAGACATAATCTGATTTTTTAAAAGAACTTAATGGTAGGTGGGATATATCAAAAGGGATAAGAAAAGTCACCTGAATCTTAAATAGGATTTGGCTAGAAACATAGCAAGAACAGAGCAATATTTGGTACACAGAAATTGATCCTGCTTATGTATGGGGGTGTTTCTAAATCTTACTCATTACGGTACATACCCTTGTTTTATGTAAATACTGAAAACATGAGATTATCGAGATGTTCAAATGTCATGCAATTCTTCACAAACAGGCAGGACTGAGATACCTGCCATCCTCCAGGTGCTAATTAACTATTACGTTCTATGGGAGCATCTACACTATAGAACTAATACAAGTTGACACCACTTTAACTGCCATGGATCGATGCTGTGGGTTCATGGGACTTGTAATTTGATGCGGCACCATAGCATTTGATGATTCCATAGTATTGAGCCATGGCAGTTAAAGCAGTGTCAAACTGCATTAATTCTACACTGTTGACTCCTTACCTTTAGCAAAACTGAAGTGAATGAGGAGTCAAAGAAAATCTGGAAATCGCCATATTTTGTTGAAGGCTTTAATGGCCTGAATCACCTAAGTTGCTCTATTTTCTGGGCTGTTTGTCCATGTTCCAGAAGCATTCTCTCCTGATGTTTTTCCCACAGCTATGGCAGGCATCCTCGGAGGTTGAGGGGTCTGATGTGGGCGAAACATCAGGACAGAATGCTTCTGGAACATGGCCATGCAGCCCAGAAACTCACAGCAACCTAATCACAATATTCCTTGGCTTTAGATTACCATTATGGCCATAACCCATAGTGAGAGTTGGGCTCTCTTTATTTCCTTTCTCCTCTTCCAATGTAGAAATGAGGAGAACAGAAATTTTAGCATTGTGTCCAAACCCAAGATTGTGAGCAGGCTTAATTACCATTCAGGACATTTGGTTTGAAATTGGCTGCTTTAAGCAAATTGATTGCTCATAATTTGTCTGGATGTGGATACTGGTCAAGTATCTCTCATCCAAAATGCTTGGGACCAGAAATGTTTTGCATTTGCATCTGTATACATAATGCAATACCTTGGAGATTGGACCTAAGCCTAAACATACCACTCGTTGTTTCATACACATCTTTACACATTGTCTAATGCAGTCTTTCTCAACCAGTGTGCTGTGGCACACTAATGTGCCGTGAAGGACTTCCTGCTGTGCCATGAGAAAAGCTCTCTGCCCCCCTTCCTTTCCCCCTTCCTGATGAACTCCTGCTGCTTGGGGGAGGAGGAGGAAGGGCCGGGCAGTGGCGAAGAAAAAGAAGAAGGGATCGGGGCGCCACCTCCTTCGGCCGTTTCCCCAGCCAGCCTCCAATCCGCCATGACTCCCACCATGACTCTCGCCCCTCGCTCGCTGAAGCCACATGGAGGAGGAGCCCTGCCCACTGAAGCCCGTCCACTGCTCATGCACCTCCTCTGTAGGAGAGCTGAAGCTGGGGGGAGGGGGCAGGGCATGGCGCGGCCTGTAGGTGAGCTGAAGCTGGGGGGAGGGGCAGGGCATGGCGCGGCCTGTAGGTGAGCTGAAGCTGGGGGGAGGGGCAGGGTATGGCGCAGCCTGGCTCTGCCCCCTCCCCCGGCTTCGGCACTCCCAGCAGCTGCTCCAGCCTTGAGGGGACAGTGCCAAGCCAGCATTGTGCTGGCTCTGGCACCGCTGGCTTGGCACTGCCCCCTCACGGCTGGAGCAGCTGCTGGGAGAGGTGAAGCCGGGGTAGGGGCGGGGCATGGTGCAGCCTGGCTCCGCCCCCTCCCCGGCTTTGGCACTCCCAGCAGCTGCTCCCAGGAGGCCACCAACCCCCAACCGTTCTTTACTGTGTTAGAGTGTCATTTTGTGTCATTTTGGTTGGTGGTGTGCCCCCGGATTTTTTAAATGTTAAAAGTGTGCCGCAGCTCAAAAAAGGTTGGGAAACACTGGTCTAATGGTAATAATAATAATAATTTATTAATATCATACCACCATCTCCTGGAGGGAGTTCTCAAGTTGCAAACATTCAAAATACAAAAAGTTCAATGACAATAACACAAAAGCAATAATAAGGAACATACACATCATAACCCCACCCCCAGTTGAAATCAGTAAAATGCAACAATAGCTGCAGATATACAACAACTGCAATCAATATCACAGTGTATGGTGAAATAATTACCAAGCCCTCTAATATGTTCATTAAGGGTTTTGAAACATAGTCAAAGGCTTGTCTAAACAGACATGTCTTCATGTGTATATAGAAGGCTTGGAGAGTGGGAGCTAGCCTAATCTCCCTCAGGAGGGCATTCCAAAGCCGGGGGCCACCACTGAGAAGGCCTTCTCTCTTGTCCCCACCAACCACACTTAGGACGGGGGTGGGACCGACAGATCTCAGAGCTTGCACCTGTTCATAGGAGATGCAGTCTCGAAGATAGGTTGCTAGTTTTATTTATTTATTATTTATTTATTAACAACATTTATATGCCCCTTTCTCACTCCAAAGGAGACTCAGAGAGGCTTACAAGTTACTTGTACAAGTTATTAGATTGGTTTGCAAGTTATTAGATTGGTAGTATATAAAAATAAGTGTAAGGTGAAGGCACCCTCCCACTCCCAAAGTAGCTCAGGACCATAGATCAGCCTTCCTAAATTGTCATCAAAGATGGCAGGTGTTAAAGGAGCCACAATGGAAGACAGTTCCAAATGCAACAGACGGTGATGGTACAGCCAAGAGGTAGGTGTAAAGTGGCTGTAGGAACCCGGCAGCAATGGTAGATGTCGATAAGCCTCCGAAAGAATCAGCCTCCACACACCACGATGAAGATTCACAAGAGTGGCAAGAGGGCACCTGAGCAATCTGAGCAATTTATCCATTTGTTTCCATGAAACAAAGTTGTGTGCATGGAATCATTTGAAAGCAAAGTTGTGTGCATGGAATCATTTGAAAGCCACCCATACAGACAATTTTGATTTCTGGAAGAGTTCAGAATTTGGAATTTCAGACAAAGAATCTTCAGTCTATACCAAATAGCAAACCTTGCTCCAAGGAGCTCACTGTTCCAAAAGCAAATCTTCATCTAATTGGTTTTTCTAGATTATTTTTTAAAGTTCATTTATTATTGTGTTGATCTTTCACATTTGCATGGGATTTAATTCCTCCATGGAATCAATCAATGATTAACCCATCTACAGATAAATGTCAAAGAGTAGATTTATCTTAGTATTTAGGATCATCAAATATGAAACGTATAAAACAGAGTATATGACACAATATTTTATTACAAAAAGTATTTATTAACTGAAATGTAGTGCTATTGCCCAATTCCATTGATAACAGATTGGTATAACTCCATCTATTTTACCAACATACACTGGTGATTAATTTCACTACTTCGTTGCTAAAAGCTGCAATGTTTCATTTTTCATACATTAATAACATGGTCATCATTAGACCTATTTTACAAAATATATTTTCCTTGTTAATATGCTGTTTTCAAAAATGCACAAAAATTTGTGTGTAGGGAGATGTACAAAATATATGTACAGGGAGATATTGTGCCTCCAATAAATTCAATAGTTGGGATGCAAAGATTTGCTTTTGAATTTTATAAAGCCAGAATTCTACCTAGGATTTGCAAGCTCTTTCTGTACTGCTCTATTACACCACCAAAGAAAACAAATGAAAATATTTTCTCAGAGAGAAAATGCTGTTATTTTGCAATCTGGAGAACAATATGCAGATTAGATACAAGATATTTTATATAGTAAAGCAATAGACTGTATTATTCTGAATGATGTAATTGGTTGATCGAGTTGAGGCTTATTTAAGGACTATTGCTTGTTAGGACAATGTGTTGTTTGGGATATTGGTTTCTACATTGTTTAGCTTGAACGGTAAATGTCTAATCTGTTTCTCTTGCATGTCTGTATATATTATGGATATTATACATCTTTGTTCTCAATCCTGACCAATATTTTGGATGATTTGTTTTGTTTATAGCATGAATACATATGGGTTTTGTTTATAAAAGTACACTGTATAGTTGTGTGTGTTATGTGTTCAATAAATAGTCTTATTTTCCAATGGGATTCCTGCTTAATAAATTTGGTTTTAGAATAATGCATGCTTAGATAATCATGTATATATAGCCGTCAGGCATTACAAGAGATTGTGGGGTACTATTCCTCCCTCCCTTTGTTAATAGTAATGCCAGCTAGATAGTCCTGCATGTATGGTAGTGACTGGGGTTATTGCTACAGCTTTCACTTATTTTAAGCAGGCGCTCAGCTGGAACTGATAACTGATCACTGACTGATGGGTCTGCAGCCTTGCTCCACACAGCAGGCAAAACCTGCAGAAAAATTCACAACACTAGGCTAATGATTCTGCAGCTCAACATCTTGGAACAGCACCTAGAAGGGGCTTTATCTTAACATGATGTCAGTCCTTTTGCAATTGCCTATCAGTGGGGGGCAGAGGGGGGGGCACTGCTACCATTTATAATGGTGATATGGGACAGTCGAGATTGTAGTGCTGGCATGAATCGTTAATAATATTTAATCAAGTAAGAACACATCATTCCCACCTTGATTCCAAACAGTATAATATAAGCTCTGATATCTTCATATGAGTGTCTATGCTTTCAAGTCACATGTCAATTTACGATGACCCCATGGATTTTATAGGGTTTTCTTACACTAGGAATACTCAGATGTGATTTGCCGCAGGGGCTGCAGGTGGCGCAATGGGTTAAACTCTTGTGCTGCTGAACTGCTGAACTGAAGGTTGGCAATTCGAATCCGTTGTATGGGGTAAGCTCCCACTTTAAGCCCTAGCTTCTGCCAACCTAGCAGAAAACATGCAAATGTGAACAGATAAATAGGTACCGCCTCCGCAGGAAAGGCAAAAAGATGCTCCATATAGTCATGCCAGCCACATGACCAGGTTGTCTACAGACAACGCAGGCTCCTCAGCTTGGAGACTGAAATGAGCCCCTTCCCCAGAGCCAAAGATGAGCACCGCCTCCAGAGCCGGAAATTTACCTTTGTCTGTGTATTTGTATGTCATTGCACAAGGGTTGAATGAAAAGTAATACCTCCACCTTCATTACTTGGGTTTGAATGGGAATATTTTGATAAATCAAACACAGAAATAATCCTTAGAATGTGCTCTTTAAGTTGCTTGAAATTTCTCTCTGAGTGATACGATGATTGTCCTGAATCAATCTGTCAACCTTTTGCTTGTGAAATTCAGTGGTTGCTATCACAGGATGTCCAACTCTTTGTTTGTCGCACAAGTCAGATGTTTCCACCTCAACATATTTAAACTTACTCACCCAACGATGCACAGTACTCACATCAACACTATCACCATAAACAGCTTGCATTCTCTGATGAATCTCCTTTGGGGTGACACCTTCTGCTGTCAAGAAATCAGTGACTGAATGTTTCTTAAGTCACATTGATCAACTGTCTGACCAGGCTTCCATACTTTGCACTTTAACAACACAACTGTTCAATACTAAGACTTCCTGCCAAAATGGAACTGTAGAGGAGCGTCTACTGAACAAGCCAGTACCTGCTGCATACCAGTACTGCTATCTGTTGAGGAGTTATGAAGATGGAGGCATTACTTTTCATTCAACCCTCATGTTTCATTGTAACAAGGCACTGAATGCTTGCCTCTGTCTGTTTTTATCCTGTAATCTGCTCTGAGTCCCTTTGGGGAGAATAACAGAGTATAAATAAAGTGCTGCTGTTATTGTTGTTGTCATTACTATTATTTGCCAGTTCCTTCCTTTGCAATACAGCCCACAGCAACTGGTATTCATTGTTAGTCTCCCAACCAAGTACTCACGATGCTGCTCTGGCTTTTATTCCAAGATAAGAAAGGATCAGGTGCTGTTAGGTCACTGAGGCCAGTTGTTTCATTGAGTTTCAAATGTCACTGAAGAGAACAAGGTTGCTTGCTGTATAAATTTCTTACGTTTTGGTGAGTATTATTGATAGCCTATTTCATTTCCCTCAAGAGAGAAGTGGTAAATTCTAGCATAAAAACAAAATTAAAGCAAATGTGCCAGCTTTTCAATTTCATGGATTGTAAAGGACAAGCTGTACCATATTCTGCCACAAATCGAGCAACAAAATGCCTTGGTCTAACTCTAACCCCAGATTCTCTATAGCAGCATAGTCCTTGGCAGGTACCCAAAGGTGCCGATTCCTTTTAATAATCTTAATAACTCCATCTCTGTGAGTCACCCAATTCCACCACTGGTGCTTCTGCTAGCTTTCATCTTTAAAAACTAAAATACAACAGTTTAAAACTGGCCAAACACGCCAGAAATGGTCTCCATCTTTGGAATTTTATAGTATCTTTCCTGATTCCATCTTTTGAGACAGGACTGCCAATTCTAGACATAAAGTTTCTCCATAGCTTCCAGAGTTTAATGTACCAAAAATGTAGATCATAAGAACATAGAACATAATAGCCATGCTGTCACTGGCCAAATGTTGAAATGGTTCCATCTTTGGAATAATATACTGTATATTGCATGCTTTTTTAGACAGGACTGCCAAGTCAGCAGCACCCCATTCTCCATTTTCCAGAGTTTAAGACCAAAACATGAGATCAAGAGCTGGCCTTCAGAATATACTGTGTGCATGAGACGCAGACAATGCAGATTTCCTTCACTACTTAAACAAGTATTATGGCCGACATACAGAGGGCTTTTAGCAGAACTTCTCAAACGATGTAATGTGGAAAGTTGGAAATAACTCCCCATTTCACCATGTATGAAAGACCTAGATGATATTTGTAGTCATTGGCTTTTTTTCTTTCCTGGAGGTTCTACAGGGTAGGAGAGGGCTTGGGAACTGGCACTAGTCCATGGATAACAACTTTGGGTTACATTGGCTTAGACAGCCTAACCCTATATAGGATAATACCACTGATACTTACCTACTGATATTCCAACTGATTGAGATGTGGATCACAATGTATTCACATGGTAATAAGATATCATTTCCAAGATCTGCTCTGAAACCAAGGAAACCTGGTATTGACCTACCGTATACTTGGAAAAATCACCTAAGAGCCAGGTTTGCCAGATCTCTTGGCCTGATTTCTCCAATCTTCAGGGTGAGAGGAAGAAATCTCAGTGTGAGAGACCTGCTTTGAAAAGTGTGGATGTCAGTGAGCATATATGAGTTGTTTGTGAATGTGCATTCCTCATTTATTACACTTTTAAAACATTCAATTTGTGCAAGTGTGGAATTAATGCAAAATGGCATCACCAGGGACTGCTCTTTGTAAAAGCACCCTTGTGACATCACCCCAGGTGGCGCAGTGGGTTAAACCGCTGAGCTGCTAAACTTGCTAACCGAAAGGTCGCAGGATCCAATCCGGGGAGCACCAATCCCCAGAGTCAGACAGAACTGGACTTAATGTTAGGGGAAAGCCTTTACCTTTACCTTAATATCACCCCCTTGGATCATTTCTAAACTTTGATTTGTAATAGCAATGATCTGGCAAATATAAGCACCATAGAGGTGAAATAGGAAAGAAAAGACAAAGACCCAACAAAATACATCCAAATCGCTCTTTTGGAACAGCATGACTTGAGGAAACAAAGATGCCCCCTCTTTGTTGTGTTTACTGCTCTTTTGATTCTGTTATTAATCTGTTTATATGTCTGCCTACTTTTTAAATGAACATTTATTTAGTATACTGTTTACATGGTTGCTAAATTATTAGGTGTAGAAGTAGAAACATTGAACTGGGCTAGAACAGTAAAACTCATTTTGGGAAGCTCTTATCTACTCAGCACTTATCAGTGTTAAGTGCTGTCTTTTAAACACATCTTTTAGTTTAAATTAGAAACTAATTGCCTCATAGCAGCATTACTGAAATTAATTCCACTTAGTTAATTGCTTCATACTTATCCATTTGTAGTGAAAATATAAAACATTATGTTCTTCTTAGATTTTTAAAAATCGTGACAAATCTGTATCAGGAATGCTACTTGTACATACGGTCTAAATAAAGGATGATAAAAGTAAATTACTTAAGGCATCCTTAAAACTTGTTGCTTTGAAGGAAGGCTTATTTATCCAAATGGCTCAGGAAAATATCTTTATTTTTTGAAATCCAGTTGAAAAATGGTTATAATACAGGTGTTGGTTTTATATATATATATTATGCATTATTTTAATCGCCTGTTTGACAGAAATTTAGAGTATGTATTAAATAAATGCATACATTATTAATTAATTATCCGAGTATGGCGTTGATAGAGCAGTCTGTGGCCCCATCTAAACTGCCATATAATACAGTTTGAAACTGCATTACATGGTCAGTGTACATCAGCAGGCTGGATGATGCCCTCTAAGGCCATGGACCCACTCCTCGCCAGGGGCAGTCTAAGGTAATTTTATATGGTAAGCGAATATTATTTTGGCGCCTCCCCAACATTATTTTGCCCCCATGTAAAACAAATATACAATTGTAATATCACAATACCATTAGTAGTATTATATTGTATCAATGTATATACAATATATTATAGTACATACTCATACTATATTATATCATAATTATATTATAGTACATTACAATATAATTATATTATAATATATTGACATTATAATATAACATTCTATTATATTATTATTATAAAATAATAAATAAAATTATTTATTTAAATAAAATTATCCTCTAATAAATATTTTCATTACTCCTATAAAACTCAAATAACCCAAAATAAAGTAAAATAAAATATTATATATTACTATTTGCTTGCGCAGTTGTGCCTGTCTCTCCTTGATGTTTCTGGCCGGCGCGCGGGCGCGCGCGGGGAGGTGGGCAGGTGTGATAGGGTTCACACGTGATTGGGCCTTGCGAGGGAGTTCGCCTCAGCGGCTAGTTCCGGTGGCGGCTGTCAGGAGGCAATACATCGCCAATACCCCTTTGGCTCTCCTCCTCTCTCCCTTTGTCTCCGTCCCCTGCCTGCCCAATTGGGTCACCGTATTTGGTGGCAGGGCGGAGACAAAGGGAGAGGGGAAGCAGTCCCTGCCTGCCCGCCCAATAGGGAGTGCTTTGCTTACAGGCTTCTGTGCACAGGAGCTACTGGGCATGCACGGAGGTTTTTGCGCATGCGCAGTTGCTCCTGCACTCAACTTCAGCTCTGGAGCAACTGCTCCTGCGCGAAAACCTCCACGCATGCCCAGAAGCGGCGTTGGAGCACACAAGGCCAGGGCCCAAAAGCAGGCAGCCGCAGCGCTGCCTGAGGAACATCAGCAGGGCCAGGATGCTGTCTGGCGCCAGTGCCCAACGGGCGAGGGAATTCGCCCCTTCCCAGATGGCACCCCATGCGGCCGCTTCCTTGGCCTACCTGTAGGACCGCCCCTGCTCCTCACCCTAAACTTTTGACTTAGGGTCACTCTTAGTCTGAAACGACTTGAACAACATCAACATCAATCCCAACTAACGTGAATATCTCATCTGCCAAAAGCAGACCCAAACTTCCTATTAAAACACTGATAAGTATGTTGGTTAAAATTGCTCTTTTACATATTGAATTGTTCTTTCATGGGGGGGGGGGGTTGCACTACAAATAAGGTATGTGCAGTGTGCATAACCATTCATTCATGGGTTTTTTTCAAACTATAGTCCAACCCCCAAACAGTCTGAGGGACCATGAACTAACCTTCATCTTTAAAAGTTTGAGGACCTCTGGTAGACTCTGTTCGATGCATATAAACTGCATTGTACTGCTGTTGAGAAATCAGACCCCAAATTGTGAAGTATATGAATTATGAGACCCTTCCAAAATTGCTTTGGGATGTTGCCAGATGCACCCCAAACTCCAGAAAACATTACCTCAAATTATCATACTCCCCTCACAATGGACTGGGAGATGTGGGGGAAACACACAGTAAACTTAGAGACCGGGGGTCCTTTTTCCTGTTTCCACTTAAAAGGAGCTGGAAATGTTTACTCTACATGCCCCCAGCCAGACTCACCATTGCCACACATATTGAGATGGTCATTACCCTATAGCACCCATTGTTTATCTTGGGCTAACCCATTGTATCCATTGCAGGCAGGACATTAGACCCATTGTTGATGGCAAAACTGCATTCCTTTCTGACCGTGTTCCTCTCAGGAGTGGATCACTAAATGGACAGACTTCAAAATAATTGAATGACAGTTTATTTGAGTTCCCTACCACAACAAAGACCAACCAGTGATAAAGTCCAAGGAAATATCTGACCAATTACAGGGCAGACCCTAGCAAGGACACCTTTGGAGCCAATCGGGAACTAGTGTGGGAATCTTGAATAGGTGTCAAATGTAATA
The DNA here is from genome assembly GCA_030556195.1 of Anolis apletophallus. Lineage (NCBI taxonomy): Eukaryota > Metazoa > Chordata > Lepidosauria > Squamata > Anolidae > Anolis > Anolis apletophallus. The sequence goes on along the minus strand of JARBWK010000006.1, from coordinate 44,401,236 downwards.
AATATGCTCTGAGTTTGCAATTGCAGTATGTCAGTTCATTAGAATGTGTTATCTGTTGACATCCTCTCTGGACATTGAGAATAAACCTCCAGTTTTGCCTTCTACCCATCTGTGTCTCCTTCAACCTTCTGGGAAGTTAGACACTAGGCTTGATCCCCAAAAAGAGAAAAACTCAAAACCCATTTTGGATGTAGGGAGTGCTGGTGGTTCAATTCTAAAATCATTGAATCTTTAAAAAACATTCAAAACTTTCTGAAACTTCTGAAACTTCTGAATCGCTTTGTTAATGGCACACAAGCATGTGCAGTAGGAAAAAAATCAGCACTGGCACTGGGGAAACTTCAGGGGATTCTTCCTCCCTCATTTTAGACCAGTCCTGATTAAACTTGCCACACTGGTAGAACACATGGACCACCATTAGCCTTTGACTTATCCATAACCTTTGACTTATCCATGGATTTTTGGCAATTTTTAAATGTTTTTATTAAAAACATTTTTAATAATAAAGAAAATCTGTTCCTGGTTTGAAAGTGTTATTTCCTATCTCATTGGATGGTCTTTACTTTGAATGGCACCTCAGTCTCCCTAGAGAAGATTTCCAAAGTGCAGGAGCAGCCATAGAGAAGACCTGAGAGGTTAATTGACAACTTGCACAATCTCTATAGATTATCTAATATGCATGTAGCTTATAACTAAAAATCAAATATTGGGAATCAATGTAATTCAGTGAGCATTTTCCACAGCTGCTCTTAATATCATACTGTGCATTGTAATAAAACCATGGTGCAGACAGCTGCCAAGGTGCAGTAGTTTGAAGTACTGTTGGAGACCATTCAGATCCCAGTTCATCCAGAGAAACCCACTGAGAGATCTTGGACAAGTCACTCTTGCAATATAATAAGGAAGACAACGGCAACCCCCCACTGAACAAACCTTGTGGTAGTCAAACTCTCCCCTAAAGTCACTGTAGGCCAGTAACAACTTGAAGGCATTCAACAATACTGTATTTAAATTATTTGAAGCCACAGTAGTACTTGTACTATCCTCTGCCCTTCCAAGGTCAGAATAAATCATGGTGATGGAGCAGAGGTTTACTTTTGGGAAGATGAGGTCAACTACAACTTTATATAGCTGACAACAGTGTTATTACACAGTGGCTTGGAAATCCCACATGAAGTTGTCAGCTAGAGATCTTATCACAAAAGCCGTATGCTTTCGATGGCTTTTTAAAGTAGAGAATAGTGGGTCCTAGAAAGATAATAGTAAGGCTTTGAAATAGACTGAATATAAATTTGTTCTAATAAAAATGTGAATGTATTCACTATGTGATCTATGGCGTCTTGTAGGCAGACACCCTTGGCCATAACCAGATTGACTATAGTGGAATTTGTTGGAGAATGCAAGGAATCAGTGAGTGTGTATGTCAACTGTAAAATAAAATGCATGAAGCTGATTGATTAGGAATGCCCAGCGTGATGGCTGAGCCTGGGACTCTTGGATACTGTTGCATTTTGTTCAGGCTTAAGCTATGCAGGTGCAGAGAGATGAAGAGAGAAGCAAAGAGAGAGAGAGAGAGACTGGTTTGCTTCTTGGCTGCTGAAAAGAAGGTTTATCATATGGACAAAAAATACCATTTTAAATCTCTCTAAAATGACATTATGTGAGTTGATGCAACTGATCACATTGCACATATGTTGTTCTGAACTAAGAGGAGTAAACTACTTGTTCTTTACTGTTCACCTGCGTGACATATTTTCTTTCTCTGGCAAGGCAGTGTGTGTGCTGATCCAACATGAACTACACATGGTTTATTTTATATTATGCCACAAAATCCTGCTGTTTCCCAGCTCAAGCTTTATTGCATTTTTTTAACTGGAGAGGCTCTGCTACAACCTGACATTGAAAATCTGTGGGCTTTTCACATGAGGCAGGTTATTGTGGTGATTTGCTGAATGATGTCACTCTACAGGTTTGTGTCATGGGAAACTGTTTTAAAAGAGGGGTTTTTTTTGCTTGCAGCCCTTGCTCCTTTGCTAGCATCAGATTGAAATTTGAGAGAAGGATGATGTTTCAAGGCTATGACAGCATTGTAGCACTATTTTATTTTATTTATTTACGATATTTCTATCCTGCCTTTCTCAGTCCGAAGATGACTCGAGGCGGCTTACAAGTTGTCAGCAACTTGGTGCCATAACAATCACAGTGTACAATTAAAAATATTTACAACATTATAAAATCCATACAAAAGTATTAAAAGCATAAAAACATAAAATACACTACAAAAGTATAACACCATGGTGGAACAATCTCTCTCTGTGTGTGTGTGTACGCGCGCACACAAGCTAAACAATAAAAGGGGCAGAAATTCCTTGAGGCAGCTTGGAAAAGGTGTCTGGATCTCATCCTATAGTAACTTAATAAAGTCCCATGAAAATAAATGCCAAATCAGTACTGAAATCAATAAGGCATTCACGAGTGTGTATTTATAACTGCACCCTCTCTGTCAACATTCATCAAAGATGAAGGTGAGCCTAGACAATGTTTTAATTTTTACAGTTGCCGTATATGTCAGGTTTAGGGCCAGGTTAGTCATAATACTGCCTATCTGAGGAATGACTTTTGGAATTATTCTCTTCTAGATGCAGAATTGGCTGCCCATGCAGTTTGCTCAGTGACAATCCTATAAGCATTCTCCTCCATTCTAATTTATCTCACGCAACCCTGAGAATACTGTATTATTCATGTTTAAAATGGATATGCCATCTTCCAAGCACACGTTCAAAGCAATTTACAAAAAAATGGAGCGGGGGTGGGGGGGTGGGTTAAAACTACAACAATAAAATCCATTCAAACTATAAGGTAAAAATGTATTGCAGCCACAATAATCTCATGCCCTCCAGAATAATATCCCTGACTGCCAGGACTGATAGTACCATGATGTGTGTGTGTGTTGAAGAAGATACAAAATAGTAGACGTGAATTTCTTGCAATAGGGGCAAGTTTTATCCTTCATGCTAGAATCATTTACTTATTTACGGTATTTATTTACATTATTTATATACAGTAGAGTCTCACTTATTCAACATAAACAGGCCGGCAGAAGTTTGGATAAGCGAAAAAGTTGGATAATAAAGAAGGATTAAGAAAAAACCTATTAAATGTCAAATTACGTTATGATTTTACAAATTAACCACCAAAATATCATGTTTTACAACAAATCAACAGAAAAAGCAGTTCAAGAAGAGAAAACAGAAGCAAATTATAACTAAGATCGAGGAGAATGGGAAAATTTCAGTCCAACAAAAAGAAATAGAGAAGGAATTTATTAAATTCTATAAAAATTTATATGTGGATGACAACATCCTTAAGGAGAAAGTTCTAAAATATCTAGCAAAACAAAAAATCACAAAGATCTCTGACCAACAAAGAGAAATCCTTAACCAAAAAATATCGGAGGCAGAAATAAGAGAAGTGATTAAGAATCTGGCACCAAACAAAGCCCCAGGACCCGACGGTTTTACTTCAATTTACTATAAAATCCTAATTGATACATTGATAAGTCCGCTTAAACAGCTAATGAATAATGTGTTAGAAGAAAAGAAGATGCCGAGAACCTGGAAAACATCAAACATAACAGTTATTCTAAAAGAAAATCAGGACCCCTCTAAAGTGAAGAATTATCGCCCGATCGCACTGCTAAACACGGATTATAAGATCTTTTCAGGAATATTAGCAAAAAGGCTAAAAGCAGTGTTGAATGACAGAATCCACACCGACCAGTCAGGATTCTTACAAGGACGTCAAATCAGAGACAATACCCGAACAATATTAAACATCATCGAATATTATGATAAGCATACAGAAAAAGAATTAGGACTGTTGTTTCTTGATGCCGAAAAGGCCTTTGATCGAGTAAACTGGGGTTTCATAATAGAGCTGGCTAAGGAAATGGACTTGGGCTATTATTATACAAACGCGATAAAAGCAATATACGGACAACAACTCGCAAGAGTAATTATCAATGGGCAGTCCTCAGAAGAGATAAAGTTAGCAAAAGGCACCAAACAAGGATGCTCACTCTCCCCGTTAATTTTTATATTAACCTTAGAAATTCTCTTAGAAAGCATAAGGAATAATAAGGAGATTAAAGGCTTAAAGATAGCGAATAACACCTTCAAGACAATAGCTTTCGCAGACGATATGGTCTGTGTGATGGAAGACCCTCTACCACAGTGGGAGAAATGGTGGAATGAGCTAGAAACATACGGGGAGGTAGCAGGCCTAAAAATAAATAAGAACAAGACTAACTTTTTAACAAAAAACCTAAACAACATAAAGAAGGAAGAGCTCCAACAAAAAACAGGAATACAGATAGTAAAGAAGATAAAGTACCTGGGCCTACAGATTACTGCGAGTAACGCTCAGCTCCTCCAGAACAATTATGAAAAAAAATGGAAGGAAATTAAGGACAAGATGAAGAGTTGGGAGAAATTACAGCTCTCCCTTCTGGGAAGAATAGCCATAACCAAAATGAATATTTTGCCAGAAGTCCTGTATCTATTCCAGAACCTGCCAATTTTAAGATCAAAGAATACAATTAACAAGTGGAAAAAGATATAAATAAATTCATATGGCAGAATAAAAGGGCAAAAATAAAACACATACACCTAACAGACAGCACAACGAGGGGAGGTCTGGGGCTACCAGACCTGCAACTCTATTATGAGGCGGCAGCATTAACATGGGTGAGGGATTGGGTAACTTTAAAAAAGAGAAAGATACTCGCACTGGAAGGAGAGGGACTACGAAGAGGGTGGCATGGCTACTTATGGAGAGAGAAGGAAAAAGTGGAGAAAAACTTTAACAACCACTTTGTAAGATCAGCATTATTGAAAACATGGACTAAATATAAAAACCAGTTTTATCTAAAAACACCAATGTGGTTCTCCCCAAATGAGGCAGAACAGAAAAGAGAAATTCCTTACGCAAGATGGCTAAGATACGACTCATTGCTAAAAATTAATAAACAGGAAGTATGTCTGAAAACTTTAGAGGAAATCCAAGTGACTGACCCAAGACTAACTTGGTTCCAATTTTGGCAGATTAATGAAAACTTTAAAATAGATAGAAAAAGGGGATTTGAGACGAAAGAGACTTTCTGGGATAAGATATTCAAAACAGAAAAAAAAAACTAATCGGAAAAATATACCAACAGTTGCTATTATGGATGACAGAGGAAGACCAAATAAAGGACGTAATGATAAAACGGGCAAGAATGGTGGGCCACTCCATTGACCTTGCGCAATGGGAGGAAATATGGACTAAGAAGCTTAAGTACGCCTATGCAAGTGAGATCAAGGAGAACTGGATAAAAATGTTCTTTATGTGGTACCTAACGCCCGAAAAACTGTCCAAATACAATAAAGGAAAGACCAGTGAGAAATGTTGGAAGTGTGGGAGATCCACAGGAACGTTCTTCCACTTATGGTGGGAATGTAAAATTGTAAAAAAAAATTGGTGGGGTGTATATCACAAATTGAAGGAAATTCTCAATGTAAGTTTTGAATTCAGACCGGAATATTTCTTGTTGGGGATGGTGGATTTCAAAATTACTAATAATGAGGACAAAGTTTTCTTTTATTTAACCACTGCGGCAAGAATATGCATTGCCCAACAGTGGAAAGGAAAAGAAATTATTTCATTTAATGATTGGATGATAAAATCTCTAGACATAATGAACATGGATTTACTAACGCAAAGTTTAGCTCAAAATAGAAAATCTTTAAGCCACACTGACTGAGAGAAATTTATTGGATTTATAAGAAGGAACAAGTACAAATATTTATGATAATATAATTTAAGGGACTAAAGAAAGTGGAGATATATATATATATATATATATATACACACACACACACACACACACAACATTGGTCTAGAGAATGGGTTGATACGAACCCTCGGGCCAAACAGAGCCCTCAGAGAGAGGGGAAACATAAATATGGCTAAAGGATAATTAATAGCTACCACATCGGGATAGGAAGTCAAGAATGTTCTATGTGGGGGAGTGGAAGATGGTTCGTTTATGTTTATGTTAGTGGTATGTGAATGCCGGGGAGGGGGGAGGGGGAGGGTCTGCATGCTTCTATTGTATGTCTTCTTTTTATGTACAATAAAAATCATTTACCAAAAAAAAGAAAAAAAAAAAAAGAAAAAGCAGTTCAGTACATGGTAATGTTATGTAGTAATTACTATATTTACTAATTTAGCACCAAAACATCGCAATGTATTGAAACAGCGGTGGTTCTGGGTGGAAGGCAGACTGCGTTGGATAATACAGAACATTGGAAGAGTGAAGGTTGGATAAGTGAGCCTCTACTGTACTGCTTTTCTCACTCCTGGGGAGACTCAAAGCAGTTTACAAAAATAATCGCAAAATTCAATGCCTTACATATATTAACCAAATCATAAACTAAACAACATATGACTACTAAGCATAACATACAATAGGACCAGTTCTCCATAAGATAATAGGACATTTAAACATGATGTATAAAAATTAAAAACACCTAATAAAAGCATTAACATTGCATGATCCAAACTTGCAGCCTGGGCCATTCCAGATGTCGATTACACATATCCCATATTTGGTTCTTGTACTGCATTACTTTGCTAATCAAAAGCTTGATTCCATCACTATGTCTTTGTTCTCTTTCTAAAGGCCAGGAGGGAAGGCGCTGATCTAATCTCACTGGAAGCTCTAGAGTTGTGGAGCCACCACTGAGAAGGCCCTGTCTCCCGTCCCCACCAACCAACTTATGAAAGAGAAATAATGATAAATTGCACTTTCAAATAAACATGAGCATTCTGTAATGAAAGGTAATGAAAGGTGGAGGGTAGAGCTATTTGCCTGTGCTTATCAGCCTCCTTAGCCTACAGCAATACTTTTTGCTGCCTGAGGCAAAAAAACAAGTTAGCATTCTTTTGCTGCCACCATGGTATCCCAGATACACAAATTATTGCATATCCCTCCAACATTTCACAGATGAAAATTGGCACAGATACAGCCAAGCAATGTAAGAGCTACAGTCAACTTCCTCCAGTCATGCTTCATTCATGCGATGCTATGGTCATTTTCCAGCTAAAGCTGTCCAAAGAGTTGTGCTAGAAAACCTAGATATTCCTAGACAGGGGTTCTATCAGGCTGAAGAAAAGTAAAATCTTTATTTATGGTTTTTCACTTTCAGGTGGATCCTGTGCCCCTAACCTCAGCAAATGTGGAGGGCTGATTGTATGCTCACCCTGCCAAATTACTGTCCAGACAAGCTAGGGCTGATGGGAATTGCGGTTCAGCAATTTCCCAGCCCTTTTCTGAGGAGGGAGAATTCTGAAATACAAGCAAAGAAGAGCAGTCTCTCAGCTGCCTGACCATTTTTCAACAAAACAGACTCTGCCAACTTCCCACAGGAATTGTGTTGAAAGCCAGGCAGCTTATACTAAACTTTGTCAGAATTGCTCCCATGAGTTATGCAAGGGATGATGTCTCATTAAATTCAGACACTTTGCTGTTGAAGCCTTCTCATGTACGCTATTTATTATACCTGTTATTTTTGCAGCACAAACCTATCCATGTGTCTAATAGGAGGAACTGCAAAGTGTGTTTAGGAGTGTAGCTCAGGCACACTGGCTGTTCAGACAAAGCTCCAGCACACACTTACTTGGAGGCATTTCCCAGTGAATAAATATGAATCAACCTGTACTGGGGTTTTCTCCTATTTCAAGACAATAATCAGAGAGTTACTTGACCAACAGATTAATATTCTTTTATTAAATACATTTATAGCCCACCATTACCCCAATGAGCTCAAGGTAGACTATATGTCTCCCCACTTTTTAATTCACCCTTTGACCTTCATTTAGAGGCAGCACGTTGTAGTGGCTTGAGAGCTGGGCTCAAATCATTGCCTGACTGTGGAAACCCATTTGGTGATTTTGGATAAGTTACACTCTTTCAGCCTCAAAGGAAGACAAGGGCGAGCTCTCTCTAAAACAGTGTTTTTCAACCTGGGGGTCGAGACCCCAGCGGGGGTCATGAGGGGGTGTCAGAGGGGTCGCCAAGAAACAGTATTTTCTGTTGGTCATGGGGGTTTTGTGTCGGAAGTTTGGCCCAATTTTATCATTGGTAGAGTTCAGAATGCTCTTTGATTGAAGGTGAATTATAAATCCCAGCAACTGCAACCTCCAAATGTCAAGATCTATTTTCCCCAAACACCACCAGTGTCCACATTTGGGCATATTGAGTATTCTTGCCAAGTTTGGTCCAGATCCATCATTGTTTGGGTTCAGAGTGATCTCTGGATGTAGGTGAACTACAACTCCAAAACTCAAGGTCAATGCCCACCGAGCCCTTCCAGTATTTTCTGTTAGTCATGGGAGTTCTGTGTCCAAGTTTGGTTCAATTCCACTGTTGGTGTAGTTCAGAATGCTCTTAGATTGTAGGTTAATTATAAATCCCAGCAACTACAACTCCCAAATGACAAAATCAGTCTCTCCCAACCCCACAAGTATTCAAATTTGAGCATATTGTGTATTTGTTCCAAATTTGGTCCAGTGAATGAAAATACATCCTGCATATCAGATATTATAATAGGGCCAATGCTTTTATGGACAGAAC
>JARBWK010000006.1:44310062-44387562 GCA_030556195.1 Anolis apletophallus | reverse complement strand
TGTAAAGTCTCTACCTGGTTGAACCAATCAACCCTTATCTCACATTATCAGTTGGACTCTAGGTCCCTATTTCTCAACCATTTTGGATGTTCAGTTTTACTTTCTTGTGTATTCTAATAAAGCTGTGAAATTTTATTACATGGGTTTTATCTGAAAGAATGACGTTACTCTGTAAATTCTGTTCAGACCCTATGACTTTGTTATTGTGCTGAGAGAGAGAGAGAGAGAGAGAGAGAGAGAGAGAGAGAGCACTATGTATGGCTCACTGGGCAGAGTTTGTTCTCCTACTTCTATAGGGGTTTCAATGTTGTGTCATCTCTTGAGCCCTCCAGGATTCTTTTAGCTTCATGTTTTTCTATAATGTTGCAATTGAAGTTATGTGCCTCCTGCATGGAAAATAAGACACTCAGGTTTTATGACAGTTTTTTTACACATGCCTTTATAGGCTTTTGTACTGAATCTTGTTGAATGTCTATTTGACAATTTATTTTGGATCAGTCAGAATTTCAATTTGGTTTTAAATAAATAGAGTCAGGGGTGGTCCTACAAGATAGGCCAAGTAGGCGGCCGCCTAGGGCGCCATCTGGGAAGGGGGCGCCATCCTGGCCGCATGGGGCGCCATCCTGGCCCTGCCGATGTTCCTCAGACAGTGCTGCAGCTGCCTGCTTTTTGACCCCGGCCTTGTGCGCTCCGATGCCGCTTCTGGGCACGCGTGGAGGTTTTCACGCAGGCGCAGTTGCTCTGGAGCTGAAGTTGAGCGCAGGAGCAACTGCACATGCGTGAAAACCTCCGCGCATGCCCAGTAGCTCCCTTGCGCAGAAGCCTGTAAGCAAAGCACTCCCTATCGGGCAGGCAGGGAGTACTTTGTCTCTGCCGCGCGCGTGTTTGCAGGGAAGGAGAAAAGAATCAGTGAAGGAAGTGTAAGTGAAGGAATGGATGAAGGGCTTTCCTCCTCCTCCTCTGTGACCTCTTCTCTCCCTCCTTCCTTTCTTTGGCTCTATTTCTGTCTAGACCTGAGGGGCCTGAGGCTATGAGGAGTTGTGGGAGTTGGAGGCCAAAACACTTAGAAGGAGGGAGGGCGGGCCCAAGTTTGCCCAGGCCGCGCTGCCTGTATTCGACCTCATTTGAACATTTTGGCTGTTTGACCCCATCCCTCCTCCCCACTGTGTCATGCCAATCTCAGTAATGGGGGCTGCAGCCATAGCCTTGGAACTGAGGGGTTTTGGCAGCAATGGCCCATTATAGCCTCGGGAGGGTGGGCAGGGTTACCACCAAAAACTTCTGCCTAGTGATCCTAGAAGGTTCTGAAGAAGTTCTGCACTACTTACAATATAGTAAGCAATCTGAATTACATACATAACAAATAACTAGTAAAGGAAAGTTGTATAAAGTTGCTATTTCCAACAAAAACAACCTTGCTAGGTAGATCAGACTGTATAAGAGAGTCAGTGGTTTATGGACTGAGTGAAACTACTTTTGTGGCTGAGTGAAAGTACTTGACCTTGGTCCTCCCTAATCTCAGGGTGCTTTGAATCCCCGAGTCCCTCTGGGGAGATAGAACAGAATATAAATAAATAAATCTGTTGTTGTTGTAGACTGAATGCAGTTTGTCACCATTTTAACTGCCATGGCTCAATTCTATGGAATCATGTGATTTTTAGTTGGTGAGGCAGCAGACCTTGTAAAACTACAACTCACATACCCCATGACAGTTAAAGTGGTGTCAGACTGCATTAACTCTGCAGTGTAGAATGTAGATGCATCCTCAGTCCACCTTGTGGACAACTAAACCACACTATTCATTGGGAATGTGGGGCAAAAGCAATGTAGGAAAATACCCTGTAGTTCTCATTATGAAAATCATAAACAAGCTAGTCATTTTGGGACAATAGCTATAAAATCCTAAGGCCATTACAATTATGTTTACAGTTCAGTGAAGGTTCATGAGTTGTTGTTCATCGTTCATAGAGAGAAGTCAGTTGGGGGGAAAATTACAATCTTTATAATCTTCTAAGCTCTGAGTCCCCCCTTGGGGGTTGAGAAGAGCGGGGTAAAATCCCGAAATAAATAAATAAATAAGAGCCTTCAAACCTTTATAGTGTTTGACAGTCTCAATGCTGGGTGTACAAATTGTGGGAAAGGAAGAGAGAAAAAAACTCCTCATATTTAATTGAGGGAATGGGGATTAAATAAGTAGCTGTTGGATGCCCTGATTTCTATTTGATCAATAAATCATCAAGTGTCTTAAGTGCTTTATTCACTATTAAATTAAATGAAAAATACTTTAACCTGCCTCCCTTGTGTCAGCAGATAAAGCTAATAATATTTTTTCGGTTATATTTCAATTTAGGTATTTAAGTGCATCAAACACCATGGGACATTTTTTCCTTGGAATAAATAGAAAATGGTCTTCAAGTTTAAATGCGGGAAAATATTTTCTAGAGGAAAGCGATTTGAATAGAGTATGTGCATGGGTTAATATACTTAAATGGTACATTAATGGGCAGGCAACCCAACGTGTTTGTACTTGAAGGAGATTTCAGAGGGAGATGCCAGGCTTTGTAAGGCACAAGCAGCGGTTTTTCAGTTAGGAGTCTCAGCGCTCAGAGCTACAATTTAAGTAACCTTTTCTCTAAATGTTTACCCTTTCCTTTTGTTTTCACCTCTAAATTAACTTTGCTTTTAACTCTTTCTTCCCAGGCTTTCCCTTCCTGCAGGCTTTCTCTAGCCCGGCAGAGGCAAGATGAGTAAATCTATCTGACATCTCTCAGGGTTTTCTGCTACTAATACTGTTAGACACACACACAGCCTTTTGAGAAATTGTCTTTATATAGGGATAGGAGTGAGAGGGTGTGTATTCATCCTTCTAAATGAGAAAAAATATCCTTGTCTATATAATTTAGTATACATATTCAGTAGTACTTCTTATTGCCTTAATTTAGAGATACACTCTGAATGTGTAGCTATTATTATGATTACTATTATTATTACTATTATTATAAGGCTTTTATCTCTTAATCGGGACCTAAAGTGGCTCACAACATTAAAAAAACAATGTGATTTAAAATCTACAACATACAAAACATGGTAATTTCATTTGTTTTTAAGAAAATGGAGTTATGTTGTAGATCATATGTGTGTGTATGTGTGTGTGTGATACACACAAACCTCCCCCCATCTCTCTCTATACATATATGCCTCATCCACACTGCCATATATGGGGCCACAAAGTATAGTCTAAGTCAGGGCTGTCCAACTGGCGGCCCTGGGGCCGGATCCGGCCCCCCAGCCTGTTGGGCACGGCCCCAGCTATGCCCCCAGCCGCCATTTTTAATTTTTTTTTAAAAATTCTATTTTTTAAAAAATTAAAATGGGCGGCCGGGGGGAGGGGTAGGATGGGCAGGGAGGAGGAAGAGAGCTAGCTCCTCCTCCCAGCACCGCCCCCTCCGTCCCTCTCTTCGCCGAAAGGAGTAGGCGGCGCCAAGGGCAGCGCGTCACGCCAGGCCTGTGACGCGCTGCCCTTGGCGCTGCCTTCTTTTCGCGGCTCCCCGGGGGGGCCGCCGAAAAGGAGGAGTAGGCGGCGCCAAGGGCAGCGCGTCACGCCAGGCCTGTGACGCGCTGCCCTTGACGCCGCCTTTTGCTCTCCCTCCTCCTCCTCTTTCCCGGGCGCCGTGCCTTTCCCGGGCTCCGGGGCGCCCGGGAAAAGCACGGCGCCCGGGACAGAGGAGGAGGAGGAGGGAGACTGACAGCTTTAGGAGAGGGCGGGGCCTGGGCTGGGGTGGGGCCTGGGGGCTGGGGACGGGGCCGAGCGGCCACCGAGGTCATCGGTGACATCTATTCCGGCCCTGGACCCAGTATAAGTTGGACAGCCCTGGTCTAAGTATAGTTGGAGAAGAGCAAACCACAGACCATCTATTACCATGCAGTCTGAGCCCGCCTACATGCACAATGGAGGGCCTCCTTATAGCAACATGAGATGCACTCCAAGTGGCCAGCTACTGGTCAAAGGACATTTAATATAATGCCAAGTTTTTTTTAAAAAAAAATACATTGCAACTGTACCCTTGATCTGCTTTTGATACAATAAATAAATACAGTCATATATGTTGGAAATAGCAACCTTCTCAAAGCCGCCACTCATTGTTTGTTATGTATATAATTTAGATTTCTTACTGTATTGTATATGTGTATATTGATATGCAATTTTAGCTTCACTCTTTGTTGTGAGAGGGTTGCAGACCATGTGATCAGAACTGGGTTTGTTCAGGACTCAGATTCCATTTTAGAAAAGAGTACAGTTTAGACTTCGGTAGAGAAGTTTGCCTCAGACTTCAATAGGAACTGTATGCCTTTAGAAGATTGATGAAACAATATGCTTCAGACTTCAATTCAGTAACTACATTTTTAGAGATACAGACTTTATTAGGTTATCTCAGAACAGAAAGATGCTTTGGACTATGGATTACTGAGTCTAAGAATGATGCCCTGTGTTACTTACATGAGAAACTATTTCAAATCTATTTGTAACTGCATTAATAAGCCAAATTTCAAATCTATTTATAACTGCATTGATACCTGGATGCCGAATACCAACTGTGTTACTTTTAAGTCTTATTTTTGTTTCCCGGGAGCATGATTTAAAGGCAAATATATTTTACAGGAGAGTATATATTTTGGGCAACTAAAAAGAACACTTCTGAAACTCTGCTATATGAATGCTGGTGAATGCCATTTCCCCAATAGGTTATGACTCTAACAGGTCATGCTTTTACCCAGAGGTTATGGGATTATTGTTCAAAAGGTTGTGACTTCTAACAAGGTCATGCCTTTCTAAAGATCACAAAATCTCCAAATGGTTCTGGAGATTTCCATTTTCCAAAAATATAATCCAGTTTCTAAATCCTGATTATTGGCTTTGAACTAGATTATATGGCCATGTAGACACAGTGGGTTAAACCGCTGAGCTGCTGAATTCGCTGACTGAAAGGTCGCTGGTTTGTATCCGAGTTAAATATAATCCAGTTTCTGAATCCTGGTTATTGTCTTTGAACTAGATTATATGGCCGTGCAGACACTGTGGTGGCATAGTTGGTTAAACCCCTGAGCAGCTGAACTTGAAGACCAAAAGGTCACCAGTTCAAATGCGAGGAGCTCGGTAAGCTCCTGCTGTTAGCCCCAGCATCTCCCAACCTAGCAGTTCAAAAACATGCAAATCTGAGTAGATCAATAGGTACCACTCCGGGGGAAGGTAACAGGCGCTCCATGCTGTCATGCTGGCCACATGACCTTGGAGGTGTCTACGAACAACGATGGCTCTTTGGCTTAGAAATGGAGATGAGCACTAACTCCCAGAGTTGGACACACTGGACAATGTCAAGGGAAAACCTTTACCTTTAACTAGACTTATATAATCCAATTCAAAGCAGATAATCTGGATGATATGGTAGTGTAGATTCAGCTTCAGTTCATCAGCACCCATGACGATTATGTCAGATAAATATACAATAGTTTCTGGTTGCTTAAAATACGCCTAAGTAATATTGTCTCCCATGGTATACCATAAACTCTGTATTGACTTGATATTAATATTAAAAGCCAATAAAGAGAAACTTAATATAGCACAGTTTTAATATTTTAATATTTTATTGTATTATTAAAACAGCTTGTTTATTAGACCAGGTATGGGCAAACTTGGGCCCTCCAGGTGTTTTGGGCTTCAACTCCCACCATTCCTAACAGCCCTTCCTTTTCCCTTAAGCAGCTGAGGGGGGAAAGTAAAGGGCCTGAGGCTGTTAAGAATGGTGGGAGTTGGAATCCAAAACACCCAGAGGGCCCAAGTTTGCCCATACTTGGTGTAGAAAAGTGGGATATAAAAAGAAAATCTTTTAGGAATGGTGGAAGTTAGAATCCAAAACACCTGGAAGGCCCAAGTTTGCCCATACTTGGAGTAGAAAGTAAATATATAAAAGGAAAGGACCCAAGGGCCCAAGTTTGCCCAGGCCTAATATATATGAATGTGAGGTGCATATCATGTGTGTGTGTTTGTGCAAAACATTTAGCAAAACAGGGCACACCAAGTTGATGAAATTCTCCAAAGGACACACACAGTCAGGTGAATCAGTGAGTGTCAAAACATGATGTGAAAGAAGTTTATTTTTAGTTATTGCTAGCTGTCCCCTGCCATGCGTTGCTGTGGCCCAGTCTGTGTATAGGTGTTATGTGTGTGTATCTATTTGTGCTTGCGTGTATATATGTGTGTATATATTTGTGTATATGTTTTGTGTGTGTATATATCTGTGCTTGCGTGTATATATGTGTGTATTTGTGTGTTTATATGTGTACATGCATATTGTGTACACGCGTTTGTCTATATGTATATTTGTGTATGTGTGTGTATGTATATGTGTATATATGTGTGTGTGTGCATGCATATATGTATAAGTGTGTATATATGTATATTTGTGTGTGCATGTGTATATGTATACATGTGTGTATGTATGTGTATATATGTGTATATTTGTGTGTGTTTGTGCATATATAATATGTGTGTATGAATTTGTGCATATGTATATGTATATGAATGTATGTGTATGTATAGATGGTGTATTTACTAGGTTTTTTAAGTCTGCTCCACTGATGAGGTGTGTGTAGGGGGGGGTGGTGGTGTTTTTTTAGGGGTGATGGACACTCGTTGGACTGTTAGGTGACTTGTGTCCAAATTTGGTGTCAATTCTCTCAGTGGTTTTTTAGGGTTTTTTTATGTGGATCCCACAAACAAACATTACATTTTTATTTATATAGATTAGCTGTCGCCTGCCACACGTTGCTGGTGATCTAGAAAATAAAGTAATGTGAAAGTGCTGGTTTCTAGTCTATGTAATTTCTTTATGCTTGTGGGTAAACACTATTTCTTGCTGTTTCTTTGTCAGTGTTGATGTGTAGATTGTCTGGCTTGCCTACTCTGGAATATGCAACATATAATTCTCCTTCTTTAGGGGACCCTTTCAAATCTATGATACTATATCTGTGTGTCTGCGAATCATATCTATCTATATCTGTAGCTGGATGTCCCTTTGTCGGGAGGGCTTTGATTACATTTAATTGCCCTGGTGAAGGGAGTTGGACTGGGTGGTCTTCTATTGGTCATGGGGGTTCTGTGTGGGAAGCTTGCCCCAATCCTGTCATTGGTGGAGTTCAGAATGCTCTTTGATTGTAGGTGAACTATAAATCACAGTAACTACAACTCCCAAACGTCAAGGTCTATTTTCCCCAAACTCCATCTGGAGTATTTGTACCAAGTTTGGTCTAGATCATTGATTCTCAAAGTGGGCGGTACCACCCCCTGGTGGGTGGTGAGGTGATCCAAGGGGGTGGTGAAAGGCTCTGGGGAATTTGGGGGGCGGTGAACCTTTTTAAGGCGACAGTGAATGATTGGCCATTTAGGAGGGGTCGTGCAGCCCTTTTCTTTGGCCCAGCCTTCTTCCTTTTGGCCTGCATATTAGATATTTGGATTAGAATAGAAAGAAAGAAGAGTAGCAAAATTATTTATGAAGTAGCAACGAAAATATGGTTGGGGGTCATCACAACATGAGGAACCTTATTTAGGGTTCATGGCATTAGAAAGGTTGAGAACCACTGCATTAATACATATATCTTTCTGTTTAATTGCTATTAATTTTTTAAAAAAATAATTTCTAGGGGGGTGGTGAATTTTTTTTTTCTGGAAAGGGGGCAGTAGGCCAAAAGGTTTGGGAACCACTGGTCTAGATCCTTCGTTGTTTGAGTACACAGTGCTCTCTGGGTTTAGGTGAACTACAACTCCAAAACTCAAGGTCAATGCCCACCAAACCCTTCTAGTGTTTTCTGTTGGTCATAGAAGAACTGTGTGCCAAGTTCGGGTCAATTCCATCATTGGCGGCATTCAGGATGTTCTTTGATTGTAGGTGAACTATAAATCCCAGTAACGACAAATTCCCAAATGAAATAATCAATTTTTATGAGGGATGGTCACTCGTTGGCCTGATAGGTGTATTGTGTCCAAATTTGGTGTCAATTCGTCCAGTGGTTTTTGAGTTATGTTAATCTCACAAACAAACATTACATTTTTATTTATATAGATTATTATTAATATTATTTGAAAAGCTGGGAGGATTCAAAAACCAATGGGGACACTTTTGATCTGTCTTTAGGCAGACACACACACAGAGAGAGAGAGAGAGAGAGAGAGAGAGAGAGATCCCCCTCCCTCCCTTTTGGTGCTAATAACCCGGCGCTGCACCAAGCCCGCGAGCGAGGGCTATTGGGGCGCTTTAATTGCCGGCTTAGCATCTCGGTCACACCTGTGGGCCTATTAGGCGCCTGGGCCGCCTCACCTGGCTGGAGGGGGGCGCGCGCGCCGAGGCCGGGGCCTGATTATACAGCCGGGCGGCTAATTTAGCCAGTCGCCTTTGGACGCCGCGCCACGGAGCCAGGAAGACCCCCGCCCCCCCGCCCTCCCCAGCCACGCGCGACGCCTCCCCGTGGAATCCGAAATGGCCAATTAGCCCGGCGGGGGCAGGCCAGGCCAGGCAGGGAGAGCCGCAATTAGCGGCCGCCGCAAAGACGGACGCCAGGGAGGACCGGCGTCGCCGCCCCCCCCCCCCCTCCGAAGCCCAGGCTGCAGAATGAATGGCTCAGGGCTAGGGATCCTGGGAGTTGTAGTTTTGCAAGGTCTTCCGCCTTCCTTGGCCTCACCAGACTACCTGCCATGACTCCAGAGCACTGAGCCAAGGCACCTCAAAGGGTGTCAAAGTGTCAAAATGCCGCTCAGAATGAATGGCTCAGGGCTAGGGATCCTGGGAGTTGTAGTTTTGCAAGGTCTTCCGCCTTCTTTGGCCTCACCAGACTACCTGCCATGACTCCAGAGCACTGAGCCAAGGCACCTCAAAGGGTGTCAAAGTGTCAAAATGCCGCTGGGTCTGCACTGTTCTATCTCCCAGAATCTGATCCCAGATTATATACTCATCCCACATTATCTGGTAGTGTAGACCGGCCATGTGCAAATTTTGGCCCGAGGGCCAAAGTTTGCCCATGCCTGGTGTAGACTCCTATAATTCAGTTCAGGACATATAATCTGGGAACAGATCCTAAGATATAGGACAATGTAGCTCCAGTCTGCATTAATTCTGATGAGCACAGTTTGACATGTGATTTAAATACGTTTCTATCTTCTGTCCATGTCTTTTAAAATATGCGTTTGAATTGTCTCAAATGTTACGACATACTTCAGAGCAGATAATCTGGATTTAAGATGGCAGAGAAAGCCAAAGGCCTTGTGAAACTTAACTCCCAGGATTCCACAGCATTGAGTCGTGGAAACTCAAGTGGTGTCAAACTGCAATAATTGTACAGTAGAGATGCACCCTTGGAAGCACCGTGAGAAGGGCTCTATATCCTCTGGATCTCCATGGATACGGAGATCCAGAATCCTTGGATCTCCATATCCACGGATTCCACACCCACGGATTCCACAATGTATCATGCTAATACTCCAAGAAGGAAACCTTAATTTTGCCAGCTTATATAAAGGGAAGCATATTATTATCCAAGTGTATATATGAGACTTGAGCATATGTGGATTTTGGTATATCCACAGGGGTCCTAGAACCAGCCCTCAGGATGGATACCAAGGGTCGCTGTAAACATCTGGAGGTTTTTAAACAGAGGTTGAATGGCCATCTGAAGAGAGTGTTTTGATTGTGGGTTCCTGCATGGCAGAAGAGGGCTGGGCTGGAAGGCCCTCGTGGTATCTTCCAACTCTATGATTCTAAGACCTGGTCATCTTACGACCCACGGACCAGATGCAGCCCGCCAGCTGATTCTGACTGGCCCGTGGATCCTTCAGCACCCAGGGAGAAGGGCGTCGGGGGTGGGGCCATTTCCACAAGAGGAAGGGCTGCCGCTGCCGCCATCCCATCACGGGCTGTGGGGCCTGCATCGGCAGACAGCCCGCTGCTCTGGAGAATGATCGGAGGAGTGGAGGCTTTGGAGTGCCTGCCATCCGGGAGGCGAACCGGGCCTGCAGCAGGAGCAGTCACCGACCTGCGGCGGCTGATCGCCCTGGCGAGCCGGATCGCCTTCCAGGTCGCCAGGGTGATCAGCTGATCAGGAACGCCTCTGATGGAACGGCTGGGGGTGAGAGCAGGCGGAGGCCTGCAGCCTCCGATTGCCTGCTGCTCTGCTCTGCTGTGGCGGCGGCTGGGTCTGCTTTGTCATCTGGGCTGCGTTCATTGGGCCATTCCATCTTGAGATCCTTCCTCTCTCTTTTTTTAAAAAAATAAACGTTTTACTTTATTGAAATACACAAACAAAACATATACATACATTTACAGTACAGTTAGTCAGTTAGAATATACTGACTACATATCAACAGTTACACGACAAAGTACCTATAGACATGAAAAATTACATTTAAAAACAATACATAGATGTTGACTACACATCTCAATATAAGAACCTAAACAATTGGTTTAGGGATCCTTCCTCTCTTGAGGATGTCAGCCTCCATCTTGGTTCGCACCTTGCCTTCTTGAATTTCATTTTATTTTATTTTAGTGGTTTTTATTATTATTTTATAATAATTTTATTATAATAATATAATAAAAATATAATAAATAATATAATGTTATATTATATTATAATTACAATATATTATGTCTATATATACTATAATATAATAATTATGATATTAATACTAATAGTATATGAATATGTCTTGATTATTAATATGTTAATATTAATGATGTGCAATATATAGTAAATAAATAAATAAATAATGTAGATTAGAATGTAGTTCAGCCTTTAGGTGCAGCCCTCCATAATCATTTTTGGCTCTCGTGTGGCCCCTTGGAAAAAATAATTGCCCGCCCCTGTTCTAAGATCTACCTTCAGAACCTTATGAGTGTGCTGGGAATGTGTCTTTAACTCCCACTAAGTCCTCACACTACTCTTGCCATTGGCATTGAAATAAAAGCTTCACTTAAGGCAGTGGTTCTCTGCCTTCCTAATGTTGCAACCCTTTAATACAGTTCCTCATGTTGTGGTGACCCCCAACCATAACATTTCTTTTGTTGCTATTTCATAACTGTGATTTTGCTACTGTTATGAATCATAACATAATCTCTGATATGCAGGATGTATTTTCATTTACTGGACCAAATTTGGGACAAATACCCCATATGCTGAAATTTGAATACTGGTGGGGTTGGATGGGATTGATTTTGTCATTTGGGAGTTGTAGTTGCTGGGATTTATAGCTCACCTACAATCAAAGAGCATTCTGACCTACAATAATAACGATGAAACCCAACTTGGCACACATAACTCCCATGACCAACAGAAAATACTGGAAGGTTCTAGTGAGCATAGACCTTGAGTTTTGGAGTTGTAATTCACCTACATCCAGAGAGCACTGTGGACTCAAACAATGATGGATCTAGACCAAACTTGGCATGAATACTCAATATGCCCAAATGTGAACACTGGTGGAGTTTGGGGGAAAATAGACCTTGACATTTGGGAGTTGTAGTTACTGGGATTTATAGTTCACCTACAATCAAAGAGCCCCTTGAACCCCACCAATGATAGAATTGGGCCAAACTGCCCACACAGACCCCCCCCCCCATGACCAACAGAAAATGAATTTTTCTAATGGTCTTTTGTGACTCTTCCAATTCTCCTTCCCAACCCCCAGGGTCCTGACCCCCAGGTTGAGAAATGCTGTCTTAAGGGAATGGGAACTTCACACCAAGACTCCTTAGGACAGGAACCTCCAGGTTTCCAATCCAGCTCTTTGCATCTCATCTGTTAATTATTTTAAGAACCCCAACAATACTTCTAAAGAGCAGTTATGGAAGGCAGGAGGCTTCACGGGGTTCTTTCCCTCATCCATAGCAGAGAGTACAAAATATATTCCCTTTTTGGTGCAGTTGGATTTATGAGATAGTAAACTACACATGGATAATGATATGCCTCGGAGGAATTATCACATGTGTTATAGTGCCCCCCATCTATAGCATGCATATTGTTTACGGTACACATTAGGCTAATGTACAGCATACATGCATTTCTCCCCTAGTTGCTTCCTGCATTTGATGAAGAGGACTCTAGGCTTTAAAAAAAGAGGCAAATCTGTGCCTCTTCAAAGTGTCAGGAGACTCTTCCTGGCTTTTTCTGTGCAAGTGTGTCTTTTGTAATAAACACAATACATAGGGGGTTCCATTTGGTCACAAAACACATTTGTGTCAACATGCATGACACTGGTGGGAATTTTACATATTTGTAAACCATACTTATTTTGGGGCCCTGTTTCATTCAGGGTGAAAGAAACGACAATTAGTAAAAACATGTGGAAAACATGAGTGCGTATTGTATGCATACTAATAACTGAATGGTATATTGAATGGTATATAATGTGTCAATCTGTTTTACACAAAGAAACAAAGAAACCCAGACGATGGATGCTGTGTTTTCCCGGCTGTATGACCATGTTCCAGAAGCATTCTCTCATAATGTTTCACCCACATCTATGGCATCATCCTCAAAGGTTGTGAGATATATTGGAAAATAGACAAGGAAGGTTTATATATCTGTTGAAGGTCCAGGGTGGGAGAAAGAACTCCAGTGCTGCAATATCTCTACTGGCTTCCAATTGAACACCAGGCTTCCTATAAGACACTGGTCTTAAAGTTCAGGGCCATACACGGTCAGGGTCCTAAAAATCTCAGGGATCGCCTCTCATACATTTGCCACCAAAGACCACCAAGACCAGCCCAGGAAAACCTTCTGCACATTCCCGGCCCCAGGGAAGCACGTCTAGATTCCACAAGGCGTAGGGCCTTTTCAGTCCTAGCTCCAACCCTATGAAACTCCTTGCCCCCATATGTTAGCCATGCCCAATATGCAGTCATTCACCCAAGCTCTTAAAACCTGGCTCTTCGTTAAAGCTTTTAACTTGTAATCATGTAATGATATATATGTTTTATTGCTGTTGTAAGTCGCTCGGAGCACTCCAGTGGAGAGCGACTCATGAAATAATAAATTGAAATTGAAAATTGAATTGTCTGTTGGGGGCAAGTGGGAATATTTCAATTAATCACCTTGCAGCTTCAAGGCCTGGCTGCTTCCTGCCTGGGGGAATCCTTTGTTGGGAGGTGTTAGCTGGTCCTGATTGTTTCCTGTCTGGAATTCCCATTTTCCAAGTGTTGTTCTTTCTTTACTGTTCCGATTTTAGAGGGTTTTAAAAAATAATAATAATAATAAATACTGGTAGTCATATTTTGTTCATTTTCATGGTTTCCTCCTTTCTGTTGAAATTGTCCAGCTTCAATAGATATATAAACCTCCCTTGTATAGTTTCCAGTATATCTCACAAACTTTGAGGATACCTGCCATAGGTATGGGTGAAATGTAAGGAGAGAATGCTTCTGGGCAGGGCTGTAGTGGAAGTGGGTAGGTGGGTTGACCAAATCCGCAGGCTAAGTCTACGAAGCAAACATTTAATTGATTTAATTAAGTCTATATAAAATATAGAATGGACCATAAGATTTAAATTATTTTGTGTTATGGAACTACTCTTCATGATTCCCTAGGCCAGGGGTGCTCACACTTTTTCAGCATGGTAGCTACTGATTAAAAAACCAAGTCCCAAAGATCACCTACCCAGAAATGTAAAATGTATAACTATTTTCTTATTTATTTATATTTATTATTCATTTTTATGTACCGCTCCTTCTAGCAGGCTCGGGGCAGTTTACATAAAATGAAGTTATAAAACATCAACATTTCAATTTAATAACAACAATATAAAACAGAGCATAGAAATACATCCAACCACCCCATTTCTCCCACACTGCCATATTACCACACATATTATGAGCCAGAAAGTAAGAAGAGAGGCTGTTGAACTGCAAGGCCATTTAATACTCAGCAAGGTAAACAAAGGGGCATGCAAAAATACATCCAACCATCCCATTTCTCCCACACTGCCATATTATCACGCATATTATCAGCCAGAAAGTAAGAAGAGAGGCTTTTGAACTGCAAGGCCATACTCAGGAAGGTAAACAAAGGGGCATGTAAAAATACATCCAACCACCCCATTTCTCCCACATTTCCATATTCCCCAACATATATTTCTCAAGGAACAAAGCAAGCAGAGAGGCTTTGGAGCTAAAAGGCCATTTTTAAACATTAAAAATAAACAAAGAGACATGCCACAGAACAATCAAGCACCCACCCCAAAATAAAAAGACCGAACTTTGAGATGCGGTAAGGAAATGACCCAAAGTGTCCTTCTTCTTTTCCTCCTCCGTCGTTGCTCCTATTTCCATGCCGCCAGCATGCGTGCCGCCTCCAAGAGCTCACGAGAAGTCCGAGAGGCAGAATGGATGCTTCTGTGCATGCGCGCGGGGCCAGCCATGCATCACGTCATCCAGGCCCGCCCCCTTTGGTCTCCTACGACTCTGAGTGGCTGGAGAAGGACGGAGGGAGGAGGAATCCAAAAGAGGGGGCCCATTCTGCCTCTTGGACTCTGGACGAAGCTTTTGGAGGCGGCGTGCGAGCAGGGAGTGGGGAGGAGCAACAACGGAGTACTTCTTTGCAGCGTGCAGGGGCGCGTGAAGAGGACCAACAGCAAAAAACCTGGTCAGGGGCCTGAAGATCACCAGGATGAGGCCCGAAGATCACCCTGGTGATCGCGATCACCGTTCTGAGCACCCCTGCCCTAGGCTATGGCCCTGCTTCTGGAACATGACCATACAGCCTGGAAAACTCACAGCAACCCAGTGATTCCATCCATGAAACCCTTCGATAACAGACTGAGATGCTTTCAGCAACAATCTGTGGAAAAAAGATATGTTGGAGGCATACATATATACAGTAGAGTCTCACTTATTCAACCTTCACTCATCCAACATTCAGTGTTATCCAGTCTGCCCGGATCCACCGCTGTTTCAATACATTGCATGTTCTGGTATTTACTACATAAGGTTACTGTGTATTGAACTGCTTTCTCTCTCAATTTGTTGCAGAGCATGATGTTTTGGTGCTGAATTTGTAAATATGTTTGATAAGCGAGACTACTGTAAGTGTTGTTATTGACATCCACATATATGATCATAGGGATATGCAGATATGTGAAGGCTTTGCTCTCCTGTCCCATGCATGTCTTGAGGGGTGGATTCCAGGTGCCTCTGTTCCATAATCTTCTTATTTTATCTATATAAATAAAAATGTAATGTTAGTTTGTGGGATTAACATAACTCAAAAACCACTGGACAAATTGACACCAAATTTGTACGCAATACACCTATCAGGCCAACAAGTGACCATCACTAATAAAAACACTGAAAAATACAGCAGAAGAGACGTAAAATCCAAAAAACAAAAAATACAACGCATGCACAAAGCCACACACACACATATATATGCAAACACACACACACAAAACACATATACACAGACTGGGCTACAGCAATGAGTGGCAGGATAGCTAGTATATCAATAAAATGTAATGTTTATTTGTGGGATTAGCATAACTCAAAAACCACTTGACAAATTGACCTTTAATTTGGATGCAATGAGGCCAATGACTGACCATCAGTGATAAAAACACTGAAAAACACAGTGGAAAGGACTTAAATAGCCAAAAAAGCAAAAAGATACTACAGCGCATGCGCAAAAACACCTCCCCCCCCCCAAACAAGCACACAATAGCATGTCCACACTCTCTTCTGGACTACAGCTCCCAACATCCCCTAGACCAGGCCCTTTAGGAGAGGAGGGTGATCCAAATGCACTGCTTCCAAGATGCAAGCTTTCTTCTTCTTGGATTTATTTGAGAGCATCCCAATCTTTGCATATTTCCAATTCCGTATTCCTAGACTGCAACTCCTAGAAATCCTCCAGATATATAGATTAGTTAGAGATAGGTAGGTAAGTAGGTCAATCAGGAGGACTGCTGGGAGTTGCAGTCCAAGAATAGGTAGAGAAGGAAGAAAGGGGGAAAAGAGGAAGGGAAAGAAAAGGGGAAGAAGGAAGGGAAGATGAATGTGATTTTTTATTTTGTATTTTAAAGTTCCTTCCACTGTGTTTTTCAGTGTTTTTATGAGTGATGGTCACTCCTTGGCCTGATAGGTGTCTTGTGCCCAAATTTGGTATCAATCCATCCAGTGGTTTTTGAGTTATGTTAATTCCACAAATGAACATTTGTTGGGTTTCATCCCTGACTGCACAAGTCTCCAGTCCTCAATGAGGAGAGTTAGCATAGATAGGTTAAAGTGAGGGATTCCTTCACCCATTTCCTATAGCAAGGCTGTCCAACAGGCGGCCCTGGGGCCATACATGGCCCCCGAGCCCCTTCCCTCCGGCCCCCTAACTTGTTTTAATAAAATACAAATTAAAAATAAAATAAAAAAATACCTACTTCCGGGTTTAGGCAAGCATCGCGAGACTACGCCAGCCACAGACGGAATTTTGAGGGAGGTCGAAATCCCGTCTGTGGCTGTGTAGTCTCGCGATAGCTGCCGAAATCTCGGGTCCTGCGGGATTTGTGGCCGGCCTGGGCCTGCGCCCCCTCCTCTCTCGCGGCTGCTTCCAGGCCAGCCCCCATTCCTTCAGAGAGAGGGAGGAGGGGAGTGAGGCAGGGAAAGCCCCTCCTGGCTTCGTCCTCTTCCTGTGGAGGGCCCTCGCTTCCCGCCCCGCAGATGGGAGAGCCGCCACGCCTGGCCTGAGCTTGGGCTCGGCTCCAGCGGGGCTCTTCGGCCCTGTGGCGGGGCTCCCACAGTATGGGTAAGGAAGGGCCTGGCTCGAATCAATCAATCTAAAAACAGTGGGACGTTGGTTGAGGGGGGGAGGGGTCCCTCAGCGGCGGTTTCCTTGGTGACGCTTCCTTCCCCTCCTTCGCGCCCCCTCCCCCTTGTTGTGCTGCCTTCCCCGTGTGCAGGGCGCAACGTGGCTTCCTTTGCGCCTGCCCCCGCAGCTTGTTTTCCCTTCAGGGAGGGAGGGAGCTCTTTGGGCCTCCTCCACCTGCCTCTGGGAAAGGAGGCCCCATCAAGCCCTGCGACGGCATTGAGGTGTTTGGGGTTTTTTTTTTGGTGTGTCCCAATTTGAGTGTGGACTCAAATAACTCAAAGGTATTAGGAAACATTCCCCAAAATCCACCAGTGTTCCCATTTAGGTATATTGAGTATTCATGCCAAGTTTGGTCCAGATCCATCATTATTTGAGTCCACAGTGCTCTCTGGATGGAGGTGAACTACAACTCCACAACTCAAGGTCAGTTGTAAGTAAATTGGAGCTGGGGAGGGGGCAGAGCTGGGGGGGGCAGAGCCAGGGGCGGAGCCAGACCCTGCAGCCCCCCAGGTGATCAGTGACCGGAATTCCGGCCCTTGGGCCCGTAGAAGTTGGACAGCCCTGTCCTATAGCAAGCTTACATCAAGAAGGAGTTTAGAAGGGGGGTTGTCTCCCTTCACCTTGCATGGCTAAACTCCACCCCTTTGAGTACTAGGAAATGTGATCCCTTTAGAAAAAGGTAACTTCCTGTTTACAAGGCCTTTTGTCCTGTTGTTTTAGGCTGGCCATGCGGCTATCTCCATTTTGGCCAGTTCTCCTTCTGCTTCACTAGAGTGTAATAGATAGTAACTTTTGTTATTTTTCCTTTTCCTTTTTCCTTAGTGGATAGCTTAGTGAAGCTAGTGAAGCTAGTTAGCTCCAAAGTAACCTTTCCTATCTTGATTAGATTTCTTTTATCTATAATAAATATGTTGTTTTGATCCTATGACTTGTGGATCTGCAATCCTGTTCAATCCTCTTGAAAGGAAGTTAATTCTGGCTCACTGCATGTAAGTTTCTGTTGCTTATTGTCACAAGGCTGGGTCCTGGCCCGGCCCCTTAAACACACACACAGAGACAATGATCAATTAACTATTTATTGAATAATCAAAAAAACAGGTGAAAAAGTAATTGTCCAATTAAGAAATTGTCAAATAGTCCAAAGTGAAAACATGTGAAGAATCAAAAAGCCAAAAGCAAAGAATTCAAAAGCAAAGTAATCCTTGGAAACAAAGCAAGGCAAAGTCCATGAAAATACAAGGTCCGTGGCAAGGTTCTTAGCAAGGTACTTGGCAAAGCAGCCAGACTATGGCTTCCAGGAACTCGGTCACTACACTCCCTTCAGATCAGAAGTGGCCAACCAACTGAGGAACTGTCCCCCGAAACGTATACTTAATCTCCCCTTTTGTGAGACCAGCGCCGCTCTAGGCTTCGTCTCCATTCCTTACGGGTTGACTCGATGCTTCTCCTGCGATCAAAACATCTCCCAGGCTGAGCCACAGCTGGCTCGCTATCTTCCTGAGAACTTTCCTCCCCTTCGGTTTCCATCGACTCATCCCCCACAGGTTCCCAGATTCTTTCTTGGGAACCGTGCCCACCTGGTCTCTCATAACTATCAGAATCTGGGTCATCCTGACCTTCCTCATCCAAGTAAACTTCAGGCCAGGTGTCATCCCACTGTAAACTATCTGTTGGAGATGCGGGCCCAGCAACCCCATCATCCGCATCACCTGTATCTACAGTAAGGGGGTCCAAAGCAATTGGCACCCCCGGGGCAACCCCCTGGCCCCCCGGCTGGAATGGAGGCTGGGTTGCTACACTTATGAACCGTGCATTCTGCACTCTGCTATATTTTTGGTGGAATCACCCCCAAAGAGGGTTATTTTTGAGCCTAGCAGCTCTTGATTCCCAACAACATTACATTTTTATTTATATAGATGGTCACTCGGTGGCCTGATAAGTGTATTGTGTCCAAATTTGGTGTCATTACATTTTTTATTTACCGTGTTTCCCCGATAGTATGACACCCCCGATAGTAAGACGTATCGGGGGTTCAGGGGGTCGGCTAATATAAGCCGTACCCGAAAGTAAGCCGTACTCGAAAGACGCGGACGCCGCGTTCGCCCGCCTCTTGCTCCTTCTCCTTTCCCCCCCTTCCTTCGTTCACTCGAATGGACGAAGGAAGAGGGGGAAAGAAGGAGCAAGAGGCGTGGCAGCGGGGTATGTCTTACTTTATATAAGACGTACCCCGAAAGTAGGACGTAGTGGGGCTTGTGGGGGTAAAAAGAAAGTAAGACGCTGTCTTACTTTCGGGGAAACACGGTATATACAGTAGATACACACACACACACACACAACGCACATATACACAGACTGGGCTACAGCAACGCCTGGCAGGGGACAGACCTAGTTAGTTAGATCAGTGTTTCCCAACCAGTGTGCCGGGCCACACTAGTGTGCCGTGAGCGATCATCAGGTGTGCCGTGGGAAATTGGAACCTCCGGGGGGGGGGGGAGTCTAGTGTGTTGAAGTATAAAAACCCTAAGCAACCTACCTCGATAAAGGCACAAAATTACAAACACCCCCTCCCCACCCGTTGTCTACTTGATCACTCCCTTTCTATGCATTGGGAAGGCCCACCTCCCTTTCCCCAAGTAGAGACCTCCTCTTGCCTCTTGGGGGTTCTGTTTGGGACGTTTGGCCCAGTTCTATCATTGGTGGGGTTCAGAATGCTCTTTGATTGTAGGGGAACTATAAATCCCAGCAACTACAACTCCCAAATGTCAAGGTCTATTTCCCCTGAACTCCATCTGCGTTCATATTTGGGCATATTGAGTATTCATGCCAAGTTTGGTCCTGATCCAACATTGTTTGAATCCACAGTGCTCTCTGGATATAGCTGAACTACAACTCCAAAAGTCAAGGTCAATGCCCACCAAACTCTTATAGCATTATGGGGGTTCTGTTTAGGAAGTTTGTGTCTTTCTGCCATTCCTGCCAGGATATCTATGTTGAGTTCATCGAAACAGGCCCAGGTTTCACACTGAGTGTATAAATACATTTTAAAAACATATTCACTATATGTATTACTGTGTTAGAGTGTCATGTTGTGTCATTTTGGTTGGTGGTGTGCCCCAGGATTTTGCAAATGTAAAAAGTGTGCCGCGGCTCAAAAAAGGTTGGGAAACACTGAGTTAGATTGTAAATATGTGTATATCAAGGGAATGCCTGGCCAGGGTCTCAAGGTGTGCTGGGCGAGGCGGGGCGGTGCTCTTCAGCAACACAAAAGAGCTTAGGGCCAACAGAGGACCCCCCCTCCCTCCCACTCTCCCTCCCTCCCTCCCACTCTCCCTCCCTCTCCTTTCTATTCCTTGATCAAGATGAGGCTCAATCCTGCCTCTCTGTGTGTGTTGGACGCTCCTTTCCCGGCGCCTTTTCGCAGGAGGAGGCGCAGAAGCGGGAACCTTGTGGGGCTCTCTCTCTCTCTCCATCCATCTCTGCTCCTCCCGGGCTTCTCGCCGCCTATATGCCTCTGATTGGCGATTGTTGTGCTGTGTATTAATTGTAGGCGCGCCCCTGCTTGCTCTTTGCGGGAGCCGCGCTCCAAATTGGCTCTAATAAATATTAGCCGCTAGATTAGGCGAGGTGAAGCTGGCGCGGCGCTCCGTTTTCGACCTGTAGCCTCTGCAAAGCCGCCAGTTCTGCGCCAGATTAGCCCCATCCATCCAGTGTCAATGGTTGTCTTGTTGAGAAAATCAGTGAGTAAACACGGCTGACAGAGAGGGGGCTCCGCTGATTACTCATACAAATAGACTGCAAACTCCTCCAGGAGAAGCCGTTTCCCCGAGATGGGCTTCTCGCCTTGACAGCCGGGCTTCTCCCAGGATCGGGTGTCCTGCTGTTCCCACTTTGTCCTCCATCAATCACACCATTGTGTCCGGGATGTTTTATAGAGTCACTTAATATCCCTGCCTTCATCTCTATTCGCTTAGAGAATGATCTGCCATAAGGGGGGGAAAGGCTTCTCTTCCCTCTCCCTCCCACCCTCCTTCTCTCGCCTTCTTTTCTCTCTCTCTCTCTATCCTCGTCTGTCCCCGGAATGGGACGCAAGTCAAACCAGGGACACAACAACAGAGGGGCAAAAGGGGGAGGGGGCACAGTCTATCCAGGCTTCGTTTTGGGGGGCTGAAGGAGGGGGGGTCTTGAACGGCGTTTTTTGAGGCAAATATATCGAACCGGCCTCGCGATGTTTCGATTGGAGTCAAAGTCTGTGATTTAAGCGTCGCCTTCCATCCTTTGTATTGTCTAGTAGTGTTATCAAAGCAGCCCCACCAAACCCTAAGGGTGAGATAGATAGATAATTAGATGGAAGGAAGGAAGGAAGGAAGGAAGGAAGGAAGGAAGGAAGGGAAGGAGAGAGGGAAGGAAGGAAGGAAGGAAGGAGAGCAGGAGGGAAGGAAGGAGAGCAGGAGGGAAGGAAGGAGAGAGGGAAAAAGAAAGTGAAGGAAGGAGAGAGGGAAGGAAGGAAGGAAGGAAGGAGAGCAGGAGGGAAGGAAGGAGAGAGGGAAAAAGAAAGTGAAGGAAAGAAGAATGGATGGAAGGAAGGAGAACATGAGGGAAGGAAGGGAAGGAGAGAGGGAAGGAAGGAGAGAGGGAAAAAGAAAGTGAAGGAAGGATGGAAGGAAGGAAGGATGGAAGGAAGGAAGGAAGGAAGGAGAGAGGGAAAAAGAAAGTGAAGGAAGGAAGGATGGATAGATGGAAGGAAGGAAGGAAGGAAAAAAAGGATGGAAGGAAGGAAGGAGAGCAGGAGGGAAGGAAGGAGAGAGGGGAAAAGAAAGTGAAGGAAGGAGAGAGGGAAGGAAGGAAGGAAGGAGAGCAGGAGGGAAGGAAGGAGAGAGGGAAAAAGAAAGTGAAGGAAAGAAGGATGGAAGGAAGGAAGGAAGGAAGGAGAGCACGAGGGAAGGAAGGGAAGGAGAGAGGGAAGGAAGGAGAGGGAAAAAGAAAGTGAAGGAAGGATGGAAGGGAGGATGGATGGATGGAAGGATGGATGGATGGATGGATAGATAGATAGATGGAAGGATAGATAGAAGGATGGATGGATAGATAGATGGATGGATGGATAGATTGATATAAAAATAATCTACGGATAAAGAATAAGTCGTGTGGGAAGGGGACGGAAAAGAGTTACTAAAGACAAGGAAAAAAGAAGAAAAGGTGGGAGAAAGGAAGAGAGGAGGAAGAAAGGGAAAGAAGGGAGAAAGGGAAGTGAAAAAGAGGAAGGAAGGAAGGAGGGGTACATTAAAGGGTATAAAAACATAGGCTTATTGCAGACATGGGCAAGCTTGGGCCCTCCAGGTGTTTTGGACTCCAACTCCCACAATTCCTCACAGCCTCAGGCCCCGCTTAAATGGCTGAGGGGGGGAAGGAAGGAGCCTGAGGCTGTTCGGAATTGTGGGAGTTGGAGTCCAAAACACCTGGAGGGCCCAAGCTTGCCCATGCCTGGCTTATTTCCACCCTCCAACTCAAGTTTTTCGTCTTAAGTTGAACTGCCTTGCCTTTAGCCGATTCATGGGCCAATTAATTAGCGTTTCATTTCAATGCTGCAGAATCTCGATCCTGGCGCCAAGACTGAAGGTCTGATCTTGGAGGAAAGAGTTGAGGCTCGTCTAAGGCCCCCAGTAATTAACCGCCAAGGTTAGAGGATCGCAGCTTGATTGAGTCTGAATTGATGTGTCCAAATGACACTAAGGGCACTTCCACACAGCCATATAACCCAGAATATCAAGGCAGAAAATCTCACAATATCTGAGTGTGGACTCGGATAACCCAGTTCAAAGCAGATATTGTGGGATGTTCTGCCTTGGTAATCTGGGACATAGGGCTGTGTGGAAGGGCCATAAGAAACAATGCGAGCCCTCTTCCTCGAAATCACATCTAACACAGACTACTTTAAAAGGAAGGGTGCCAAACGATGGGGTTTTGCAATCCAGTTACTTGTGAAAACGATCCCAACTCACATGTCATTGTCTAGGGTAAGCTAGATGAAAATGAGTTGGGTTTTAATCAGCATCCTCTGTACATGTGTGTTAGGAAGGATCCCAACATACATGTACAGAGGAAGGAACTGGGGTCACGTTGAAACAAGTCGAGTTGGGTCTGGGGAATTTATTAAACAGGGTCTCGTGTGTCTTCCAAAATAATACCTAAAGTTGAATAATATATTTTTTAAATGAGAGACACCCTCCCCCCCCCAACACACACACACAAAAGACTGGGCGATTTGAAAGGCGCTGAACAGACAGACAAGGAAATGCAGTGCCAACCTTAAGAAATTGGGCCACAAAGTGTAGTCCAAGACAGAGCAAACCCCAGACCACCTATTACAATGCAGCCTGAGCCCTGCCACAGGCACAATGGAGGACCTTCTTATAGCAACACCCGAAGCGGTCCACGTGGCCAGCTACTGGTCAAAGCACATTTAATACAATGCCAAGTTGTTAAACATTACAACTGTGGCTTCTGATATGATCGGTTAGCTTCTGATATGATTAAAAAAAATAATAATAATAAACCCTTGTTAATAGACCAACCCCTCTCCCTAAGGTGACTCAGGGTGGTTTACACACAAAAAGGGCAAAGCATTCAATGCCCAAACAAATGCAAATATATTAATATAATACAACATGATACAAAAAATTAAAACAACAGTGAGCTTATCACATTAAGGAATTCACATCAAAATGAGAGAAAAAAGCAAGATACAAATAATTACATACACTAATTCATAGTCAATTCACATGATTTAAAAAAATACTTGCATGCATGTACCATAGTAAACAAGTATTTATTTATTTATTTCCACCCAACATTTTGAGTACCTGACTGCACAAGTCACAAAATGTGATCCCTTTAGAAAAAGGTAACTTCCTGTTTACAAGGCCTTTTGTCCTATTGTTTTAGGATGACCATGCAGCTATCTCCATTTTGGCCAGTTCTCCTTTTGCTTCACTAGAGTGAGGAAGCATCTTGCCTTTGTCTGAGGCAAGATGTAATAGATAGTAACTTTTGTTATTTTTCCCTTTTCCCTTAGTGGATAGCTTAGTGAAGCTAGTTAGCTCCAAGTAACCTTTCCTATCCTGGCTGGATTTCTCTATAATAAACATGTTGTTTTTGATCCTATGACTTGTGGATCTGCAATCCTGTTCAATCCTCTTAAATGGAAGTCAATCCTGGCTCACTGCATGTAAGTTTCTGTTGCTTATGAATCGTGCATTCTGCACTCTGCCATATTTTTGGTGGAATCACCCCCAAAGAGGGTTATTTTTGAGCCTAACAGTTCTTGATTCCCAACACTAAGTCAATAAGTAAGTCAGCCAACATTCCAATAAGATTAATCTAGAGCAGTCTTTCTCAACCAGTGTGCCGTGACGGACCTCCTGCTGTGCCGCGAGAAAAGCTCTCTGCCCCCCTTCCTCCCCCCTCCTGCTGAACTCCTGCTGCTTGGGGGAGGAGGAAGGGCAAGGCAGTGGCGAAGAAAAAGAAGAAGGGACGGGGTGCCGCCTTCTTCGCCTTCTTCGGCGGTTTCCCCAGCCAGCCTCCAATCCGCCATGACTCCCACCATGACTCTCGCCCCTCGCTCGCTGAAGCCACGTGGAGGAGCCCCGCCCACTGAAGCCCGTCCACCATTCATGCTCCTCCTCTGTAGGAGAGCTGAAGCTGGGGGGAAGGGGCGGGGCATGGCGCGGCCTGGCTCTGCCCCCTCCCCCGGCTTCGGCACTCCCAACAGCTGCTCCAGCCTTGAGGGGACAGTGCCAAGCCAGCATTGTGCTGGCTCTGGCACCGCTGGCTCGGCACTGCCCCCTCAAGGCTGGAGCAGCTGCTGGGAGAGGTGAAGCTGGGGGTAGGGGGCGGGCATGGTGCAACCTGGCTCCGCCCCTCCCGGCTTCTGCACTCCCAGCAGCTGCTCCCAGCAGGCCACCAACCCCAGCCGTTCTTTACTGTGTTTTTGTGTCATTTTGTGTCATTTTGGTTGGTGGTTTGCCCCCGGATTTTTTCAACTCCCACCATTCGGAACAGCCTCAGGTCCTTTCCTTTTCCCCCTCAGCCGCTTAAGCGAAAGGGCCTGAGGCTGTTATCCCAATAACCCCATTTATGGGAATGAGTGGGGAGTTAACAGTTTAAATAAGTCCAAGACACCTGAGGGCCCAAGTTTGCCCATACCTGCTCTAGAGTGTCCTAGTCTTCCTCCTCTCCGTATGCCAAAATGCAGAGTTTAAGGCCGGAAGTCCTGTCTCAACTTGCTGGTAGACTCAAGTGAGATTCAGTATGGAAATGCAATATATTTGCGGGAGGCAGAGAGAAACAGCCGCAGTGTGAGCTGCTCCCCTTAATCCTTGGAAAGCAATGCGGGAGGAGGATTTGCTCTCCTGCAGCTCCGAGACTAATCCTATTTCCCCGCAGTTGAACTGGCTTGTGGGCTCCTTTTCCTGCCGCCACCTTCAAGTACCCCGATGCCTTTGGCTGCCTTTCCCCCGTTCTTGAGACAGGCAGGGAGAGGCCCGCCAGTGCAAGACGGCCTTGGACGACGATGGAGAATTTTCAAGACAAGCGGAAGAGTGACAACTAGGTATTACTGCTGGAATGCCTCGTCTGCAAATTGGATTGCTACACAATTAATCAGAAAGTTAATTAATGAGCAAGTTACTAATTAGGACAATTTAAAACCGGTGTTTATAGAGTCTTACCTTTACCACAAAAAAAAATTATAATAATAAAATAAAATAAAATAACCAGCCAGCTAATTACGAAGCCGCCCGCCATACCTTTGGCTTCATAACTCATCGCCAAGGTTATAACGCTGCAGATGTTTTGTTTATTATGTAACACACGGCAATTATGTTAGTATTATATTGGGCGCATCGTGAATCCGTCTTGGACATTTTGCTCTTCGCTTGATTCTTGGGATAACAAAGGCAGGGCGAGGATTGGACTCTCTCCAAGCAGCCAACCAAGTCTGAACGTCCCTGAGTCAGTTTACAAAGGCAGTGAAGGCCTCAAACATATCCTATTGAGATCAAATAGGCAGAAAAACCTCATATTTATAGGAACAAAAGCTCTGGGTTGCACCCAAACTTCCCTACTCCATTCATATTTACTTGAAAGTCGACCCCTATATTTCCAAGCAGAGTAGCTGCTCAGCCACACCCAATATTGTTATCCCAATAACCCCATTAATGTGGGATATAATGAGCATGGTGATCAGATCATGATATAAATAAACATAACAGTTTAAATAATGTACCAGTAAGGCCTTTTCGCGGACCACCCTGAGAATTTCGGGGGGGGGCTGAAGCCCCCTGAAGCTACATGCCTGCCACTATATTTCCAAGCAGAGTAGCTGCTCAGCCACACCCTGGGGGTAGGCCTATTTACTTCGAAGCATATCTATCGTCTGATGTATTGTCGAAGGCTTTCATGGCCGGAATCACTGGTTGGTTGTGAGTTTTCCGGGCTGTATGGCCCTGATCAGGCCGTAGCCAGGATTTTGATTGGGGGGCTGAGTTTGGTTGGGGGGCTGAGACTGGGTGGAAGAGGGTCTACCCTAGCAAACCTTTTGTATTGTTATCCCAATAACCCCATTAATGTGGAATATAATGAGCATGGTGATCAGATCATGATATGAATAAACATAACAGTTTAAATAATGTACCAGTAAGGCCTTTTGTGGACCACCCTGAGAATTTCGGGGGGCTGAAGCCCCCTTAGTCCCCCCCGCTACATTCTCTCCTGTGGTTTGACCTGCATCTATGGCAGACATCCTCACAGGTTGTGAAGTCTGTTGGAAACTAAGGAAAGGGGGTTTATATATTCCTTTTTCTATATCTATAAACCCCTTCTCCCTAGTTTCGAACAGGCCTCAAAACCTCTGAAGATGCCCGCGGAACTGCAGGCGAAACGTCAGGAGAGAGTGCTTCTGGAACATGGCCATACAGCCCGGAAGACTCACAACAAACCACATCGTCTGAATTCACCGACCCCCAAAAAGCGTGGATACGGTCGCACTTGTGCAGCGAAATCCTGCATGGAAGTGATAGTCTTACTGAGTTGCTGACAGGGCCATAGCCAGGATTTTGGGGGGGCTGAGTCTGAGTGAGAGAGGATCTACCCTAGCAAACCTTTTGTATCATTATCCCAATAGCCCCATGCATATGGGATATGTTGAGCATGGTGATCAGATCATGATATGAATAAATAATGTACCAGTAAGGCCTTCTCGCAGACCACCCTGAGAATTTCGGGGGGGTGGGTGGGCCTGAAGCCCCTCAAGCCCCCCCATGCCTGGTTGTTGACACTGTTTTGTAGTCTAAGGGTTTGCTTTAAAAATATTCCCTGAAGGAAAACAACAACTAGCCTACAAACAGATTCAGCTTAGAAATTACTTAAAATGGGCAGTTGGAGACCTCGAGAAAGGCGATTTGATAGGGCAAAATAGATATATCCTTTACTTCTGTTTATGTACTGTCTGTCTCTGTTAATTGTATAAGGGCATTGAATGTTTGCCTTATATGTGTACTGTAATCCGCCCTGAGTCCCCTTGGGGAAATAGGGTGGAATATACATCAAGTATATTATTGTTGTTGTTATTGTTATTATTATTGTTATTATTCATGCGATGGGTTTTAGTTTAAAGTATCATTGCAAAATGCATAATACCCTAAAAGCACCAGATGCGATCTGATCTTGGGCGCTAAGCAAGGCCCTGCTTGGTTAGTACTTGGATGGGAGACTGCTAAATTTCAGAGGAAGGGCCCTATGAAACCCTTTGAAATTCATATGGTCGCCATATGACACGATAGACAATTTGGAGGCACACATACAGAGAATGTAGGTTCTATGTTTTTCCCCCTCCTCCTTCCAAACTGGGAAAATATTCTGTTCCCAGAGAAAATGGCTTCTCTCCTTTTGCAAAGGGAGCTGCTGCGGCCTGCACTGCTTTGAAAGTATTGTCAGAAGGATTTCAAGTTCAAATAAACTCAAGGAACGGCATTTTCAAAGGTTGGGGATACCTGCCATAGATGTGGGCGAAACGTCAGGAGAGAATGCTTCTGGAACATGGCCATACAGCCCGGAAAACTCACACAACAAACTCAAGGAAGTCGGTTTTTGCAGCCTTGGATAGACCTTTCCTGTGTTAGAAGAGGAAGGAGCCAAGAGGCGCAGGCGCGGAGACCCAGTTACCTTTGCTTCTCTCGACTGTTGTGGCTATGCCCACGCGTGACAGACCCCTCCCTCCCCTCTATCAGGGCCCCCCGACCAACACGGATCAAGTCTACGGACTGCAATGGCTCCGGTGTGCGTGTGCATCTGAAAGGTGCGTTTCGTGCTTCTGCCTGACCTGCTTCCTTCCAGAGAGGCAGCCCTCCCCCGCCCCCCCCCTTAAACACAGACGATCAGAAATCCCCTCGCGCTCAACCACAGACAGAAACCACTCTCTATTTACCCCAGTATCTTCCCATTACAGTCAATGGGACTTCCCCATAGGGAATCAGGAAAATCAATAAGGTTGCCAAGCAAACATTGAAAGCGTCGTCCTCTGGAGATAGGATGCCTTTTGAGTAACGATTCCTGTGGAAAAACTGAGATCCTGAAACAACTCAGACCCCATTATATGGTCACTGTAGACCAGGCATGAGCAAACTTGTGGGTGTAATACTTGTACTACATACATAATGCACTATATTTACCAGGCATAGGTCAACTTTGGCCTTCCTCCAGGTGTTTTGGACTTCAACTCCCACCATTCCTAACAGCCTTTCCCTTCCCCCCTCAGCTGCTTGGTTGAAGTCCAAAACACTTAGAAGGCCCAAGTTTGCCCATACCCACTGTAGACTCATGTAATGTAGTTTCACTGCATTGAACTGACCATAAAATGCAGCTCATTGCAGATCAAACTGCATCATATGTCAGTGCATATCCAGCCTAAGTGGCAGTCTTAAAGGACTGTTTTCCTCCCAAGCATTTTGGAATATTTCTTTCTTTCCTTCACTCGCCCCACGATATTTCCCTAGGACCAAATCCTGGCTCCTTCTGCACTGCCATATAATATCAATGCTTTATATGGCAGTGTAGAAGGGGCCTCAGTCATTTTCCCTGCCTGTAGATGTATCTACACTAGACCTGGGCAATTGCTGGCCCTCCAGGTATTTTGGACTTCAAATCCCAGAAATCCTAACAGCTGGTAAACTGGCTAGGATTTCTGGGAGTTGAAGTCCAAAACACCCGGAGGGCCGGCAATTGCCCAGGTCTGATCTACACCGTAGAATTAATGTAGTCTGGGACAGTTTTAATCCATGCTATGGCTAAATGGTATGAAGTCATAGGGGTTGTGGTTGTGGTGAGGCAAGGAGGACTAGTCCCTCGCCAAACTACAACTCCCAGAATTCCATAACACTGAGCCATGAAGCCATGCCAAGATGTATTACTTAATCACCAATGTAGATGCACCTCGTGGATTCCTGTCCAAAAATGTAGGGAATTCTCTTTCTCAGCCAACACCCACACACAACATCCACCAAAAACATCCACCAAAAAACTGAGCACATACTGGGATTAGCTGTTATCCTTCCCTCCCTGTCTGTTGGATTCCGAAACAGTTCCACTTTCACACTCTGTCTCAGGAACAGCACCTTGCTCCAAAACCCCCTCCATTCCCTCATCTACAGAACCATCCTGCCAGGCCCGGATTACCCATAAGGCCACACTAGGCTATGGCCAGATCAAGCACCAAAAAAAAAAGGTCAAACAAAACCGCAACATGCAGCATGATGACTCTCTCTCTCTCTCTCTCTCTCTCTCTCTCTCAAGGGAGGGCGGGGGAGAGCGCTGCGAGGGGGTGGGGGAAGAGGGAATGGCGCCCCCCCCGCCATCGCCCACACCCCTTTGTCAAGGAAGGAGGGCGAGAGGAAGAGGAGGAAGGAAGGGAAGCCCCCCCGGGGCCGCTGCCGCGCATGCGCGGTACCCAGGAACACGGCGGAGGTGGCCGCTACACTTGCGCCCTCTCTCCTGCCGCACATGGGCGGCAGCAGCCCCACCGCCGGGGGTGCCTCAAAGCCCCCTTCATTCCCTCATCTACAGAACCATCTTGCTCCAAAGCCCCCTCCCTTCCCTCATCTACAGAACCATCTTGCTCCAAAGCCCCCTCCCTTCCCTCATCTACAGAACCATCTTGCTCCAAAGCCCCCTCCATTCCCTCATCTACAGAACCATCTTGCTCCAAAGCCCCTCCCTTCCCTCATCTACAGAACCATCTTGCTCCAAAGCCCCCTCCCTTCCCTCATCTACAGAACCATCTTGCTCCAAAGCCCCCTCCCTTCCCTCATCTACAGAACCATCTTGCTCCCAGCCCCCCATTCCCTCATCCAGAACCCTCTTCTACAGAACCATCTTGCTCCAAAGCCCCCTCCATTCCCTCATCTACAGAACCATCTTGCTCCAAAGCCCCTCCATTCCCTCATCTACAGAACCATCTTGCTCCAAAGCCCCTCCATTCCCTCATCTACCAGAACCATCTTCTTGAACCATCTTGCTCAAAGCCCCTCCATTCCCTCATCCAGAACCCATTCCCTCATCTACAGAACCATCTTGCTCCAAGGCCCCCTCCCTTCCCTCATCTACAGAACCATCTTGCTCCAAAACCCCCTCCATTCCCTCATCTACAGAACCATCTTGCTCCAAAGCCCCTCCATTCCCTCATCTACAGAACCATCTTGCTCCAAAGCCCCCCTCCATTCCCTCATCCCCATCTTGCCAAAGCCCCCTCCCTTCCCTCATCTACAGAACCATCTTGCTCCAAGCCCCCTCCATTCCCTCATCTACAGAACCATCTTGCTCCAAAGCCCCCTCCATTCCCTCATCTACAGAACCATCTTGCTCCAAAGCCCCCCACTCCTCCATTCCCTCATCTACAGAACCATCTTGCTCCAAAGCCCCCTCCATTCCCTCATCTACAGAACCATCTTGCTCCAAAGCCCCTCCATTCCCCATTCTTGCTCGGGGCCCCCATCATCTACAGAACCATCTTGCTCCAAAGCCCCTCCATTCCCTCATCTACAGAACCATCTTGCTCCAAAGCCCCTCCATTCCCTCATCTACAGAACCATCTTGCTCCAAAGCCCCCTCCATTCCCTCATCTACAGAACCATCTTGCTCCAAAGCCCCCTCCATTCCCTCATCTACAGAACCATCTTGCTCCAAAGCCCCCTCCATTCCCTCATCTACAGAACCATCTTGCTCCAAAGCCCCTCCATTCCCTCATCTACAGAACCATCTTGCTCCAAAGCCCCCTCCATTCCCTCATCTACAGAACCATCTTGCTCCAAAGCCCCTACCATTCCAAAGCCCCCTCATTCCCTCTACAGAACCATCTTGCTCCAAAGCCCCTCCATTCCCTCATCTACAGAACCATCTTGCTCCAAAGAACCATCTTGCTCCAAAGCCCCTCCATTCCCTCATCTACCAGAACCATCATTGAACCATCTTCCAAAGCCCCTCCATTCGCTCATCTACAGAACCATCTTGCTCCAAAGCCCCTCCATTCCCTCATCTACAGAACCCTTCCCTCATCTACAGAACCATCTTGCTCCCAAGCCCCCTCCTTTCCTCATCTACAGAACCATCTTGCTCCAAAGCCCCCTCCATTCCCTCATCTACAGAACCATCTTGCTCCAAAGCCCCCCTCCATTCCCTCATCTACAGAACCATCTTGCTCCAAAGCCTCATCTACAGAACCATTCCATTCCCTCATCTACAGAACCATCTTTGCCCCCTCCATTCCCTCATCCACAGAACCATCTTGCCCCTCCATTCCCTCATCTACAGAACCATCTTGCTCCAAAGCCCCTCCATTCCCTCATCTACAGAACCATCTTGCTCCAAAGCCCCTCCATTCCCTCATCTACAGAACCATCTTGCTCCAAAGCCCCCTCCATTCCCTCATCTACAGAACCATCTTGCTCCAAAGCCCCCTCCTTTCCCTCATCTACAGAACCATCTTGCTCCAAAGCCCCCCTCCATTCCCTCATCTACAGAACCATCTTGCTCCAAAGCCCCCTCCATTCCCTCATCTACAGAACCATCTTGCTCCAAAGCCCTCCATTCCCTCATCTACAGAACCATCTTGCTCCAAAGCCCCCTCCATTCCCTCATCTACAGAACCATCTTGCTCCAAAGCCCCTCCATTCCCTCATCTACAGAACCATCTTGCTCCAAAGCCCCCTCCATTCCCTCATCTACAGAACCATCTTGCTCCAATGCCCCCTCCTTTCCCTCATCTACAGAACCATCTTGCTCCAAAGCCCCTCCAGAACCATCTTGCTCCATCTAAAGAACCATCCTCCAAAGCCCCCTCATCTACAGAACCATCTTGCTCCAAAGCCCCTCCATTCCCTCATCTACAGAACCATCTTGCTCCAAAGCCCCATCTTCCCTCATCTACAGAACCATCTTGCTCCAAAGCCCCCTCCATTCCCCCTCTTCCCTCATCTACAGAACCATCTTGCTCCAAAGCCCCCTCCATTCCCTCATCTACAGAACCATCTTGCTCCAAAGCCCCTCCATTCCCTCATCTACAGAACCATCTTGCTCCAAAGCCCCCTCCATTCCCTCATCTACAGAACCATCTTGCTCCAAAGCCCCTCCATTCCCTCATCTACAGAACCATCTTGAGCCAGCCCCTTTTTTCATTAAAAATCTTCTCATCTACAGAACCATCTTGACTCAAAGGGGCCCCCTCCATTCCCTCATAACAGAACCATCTTGCTGGGAAGCCCCTCCATTCCCTCATCTACAGAACCATCTTGCTCCAAAGCCCCCTCCATTCCCTCATCTACAGAACCATCTTGCCCAAAGCCCCCTCCATTCCCTCATCTACAGAACCATCTGTGGGGTTTTATTCAGCTGTGTAGAAGGGGCCAAAGAAAGCAATGGCTTTGATATTCCCTATTGACATAAACCTACCACATCCTTCCCTGAATGTCTTTGAGGTGATTCCTGGGTGCCAACAAATAGAAACTGGGGCCAGGGCGGTCTCTTATTCCAGTCCAGTGCAGCCATTGATTCCCTGGTTGTTGCTTGGGTTGCCATGACACACCCCAAAGGAGCCCAAGGCAATCTCATCTTCAACTCTAGGTAATTTTGTAATGAAGAGGTTCCTCTACCACGTTATTAGCCATAAATCTAACACTATTCTTTGTTGGTTAAAATCATTATCATCATCATCGCTATCATTACTGAACTCATTATTCTTATGTTACTCTCAGGGTAGATTTATGGGGGGGTGTGTTTTGTTTGATAGGCTACACATACGCCTTTTCTCTAAGAATCACTATGGACACGACACGGGATCAATGCTAAGGAGAGTTGGGGGAAAATAGCCAGGCTTTGACTCGATAACAGGA
The DNA here is from genome assembly GCA_030556195.1 of Anolis apletophallus. Taxonomy (NCBI): domain Eukaryota; kingdom Metazoa; phylum Chordata; class Lepidosauria; order Squamata; family Anolidae; genus Anolis; species Anolis apletophallus. The sequence continues at coordinate 44,354,239 of JARBWK010000006.1, read as the reverse complement.
GTAATTGAAAAAAGTAAAGCTGAAATGAGGTTTACTATGGGGAGAAGATGAAGCATTTCCATGTAGAAGGGAAGAAGGAATTAGGGGAAGGGGCCGAAATGAAGAAAGGAAATCTGAAACGAAGGCTGTGGGAAGAAAATAAAGGAGTGGAAGAATGGAAACTGGGAAGAAATGGAGAAGGAACTGGGGAGAGAGCGGTAACTGGGCGGGCAAAAGGTGGAGAGGGTGGAGGGAAGGAACCAAAGGAGAGGGATAGCTGGGAAAAATAAGCTATTTCCAGGTAAAAAGAGAGAAGGAAGCAAGGGAGAGAAAAGGAAACCTGAAAGGAGGGGTGTGTGGAGAAGATGAAGCGTTTCCACGTAGAAGAAGAGAAGAAACCAAGGGAGAGGATCTTATGGGATCAACGAGGAGAGGGGATTGCTGTTCCTGGTACAAGACTCCCCCTTCATGTGTATGTGTGTGTATATTATTTATTATACTTGTATTATATTAACATAATATAACATAATATAGCTACTCCTGCTACAAGACTCCCCTCATTCACACACACACACATACAAACATATATTATATATAATATTATATCATATAACATAACATTATATATTATAATGTTAAAATATATTATATATTATGTTATATTATGTATTTAAATATTATATTATATATAATATATATTATATATTATGTTATATTATATTATACCATATTGTAACATAATATAGCTAGTCCTCCCCCTCCTATATATAACATAAAATTATATATATGCACACACATGTTAATATATATGTTAAAATAATATTATATATTATGTTATATTATATATTTAAAATTATATTATATATAATATATATTATATTTTATATATTATGTTATATCATACTGTAACATAATATAGCTAGTCCTCCCCCTCCTATATATAACATAAAATTATATATACGCACACACATGTTAATATATATGTTAAAATATATTATATGATATATTATGTTATATTATAGTATATATATTTAAACATACTATACATAATATATAATATATATTATATTATGTTATATTATACTATAATATATGACATAATATATCTATTCCTGCTACAAGACTCCCCTCCTCGTGTGTGTGTGTGTGTGTGTGTGCGTGCGTGTGTATGGAGTCTTGTAGCAGGAATAGATATATTATGTTATATATTATATTATATTTATATTATATAACATAACATAATATAGCTTGTCCTGCTACAATATATATTATTATATTATATTATATTATAATATTATTATATTATATTATTATATTATATTATACAATATTATATTATATTATATTATATTATATTATTATATTATATTATATTATATTATATTATATTATATTATATTATATTATATTATATTATATATTTCTCTCCCCAGCCAGGAGTGTCAGGTTCCCGGAACATTAAAGAGCTGGACTGCAGAATGGTTCAGGGAGGAAGATATGATTGGACTGTCTTCGTCACTTTGTCTCTGCACACATACATGATGCACACAGAAGCAGGGCCAGGTACTCTGAATAACCCGCCATCCATCCTGGCTGGCGTTGAATTACCGAGAGCGAGAGAGAGAAAGAGAAAGAGAAGGAAAGGGGGGATGATACAGGGAGGCGGAGGCGCGCTCCCGCTGGGTCTCTCTCGCTCTGTTTCGGGGGCGCGCACGCCTCTTCCTCTCTCCGTCCCTTAAAGGTGACACGGCGCGCGCAGCCTCGCTTTGTCTTCCCGGTGCCCTTTCCTGGCAAAAAAAAATAAAAATGGAGACATCACCGTCCTCGCCTAGCCCCGGCTTAGTATTTATGAAGGTTTCCTGACAAATAGGCAGGCTGGCCACGCATGGGTGGCTGCCTTCATTCCGCACTTGGCTTGTTTACATAGGACCAGCACCATTTCCACGGATTAAACAAATCACAGCCGGGAGGAGACATTTATAATCCACCCAAACGAGGCCGCGGGCAGCTTCCAAAGGCCGGGAAGGGAAGGCAAATGATGTCCGGGGAAAGGGAAGGAGGGAGAGAAGGAGCTGACCTTCCCCGCCCGGGGTAGAGCCGGAAGAAGGGCCTGGTCTAGACTAAGGCTGGCACCCAATCCTTCTATTATTTGTCTTGCACGCTTCTCCATCCAAAGGGTTTGGGATTTGTTTGGGTTTCTTAGCAAAATGAATCCTAATAATAATAATAATAATAAATAATGTTACTGCGGGCAAATCAATGTGAGTGTAATATTTGCACAACATACATAATGCACTATATATAACAGGCGTGGACCAACTTGGGCCCTCCAGGTGTTTTGGACTTCAACTCCCACCATTCCTAACAGCCTCAGGCCCTATTATTATTAGTAGTAGTAGTAGTTGGCCCATGCCTGATATATAAGCCTTATTATATAAGTTTACTAGCTTGGGGACCCGGTGGTGCCCGGGTTATTTGAGGAAGGCATTGTGTGCCATAGTTTGTGATTGGTGTGGGCCACAGTGCTCTAAGGAATTGAATTAAAGTACTGCAAGTCCCATCATCCATGATCCATCCTTCCCCAAACTGCACCAGGATGTAGGGTGCATCTTCGGGGGTCTGTGTGCCAAGTTTGGTCTTGTTCTGTCATTGTTGGGGGCTTAGTCAGCCATTTATGCAAATAACCCGACAGTTCCAGCCAATCGAAACGCTGGCACATATTCGCTCGGTCGCACCACCCACCGACCGCCCGCAAACACTGACTTTTATTATATACATAGATTTAGTCTAGATGAACACATCTCTTAAAGACAACAGACTTTCTTCATCACACTAGTGAATGGATCCACTTTAAATCCGGTTTCTGCCTCCTGCAGAATTCTGGGATTTGTAGTTTAGTGAGGCTGTTAAAGCCTCCTCCCTAAACTACAAACCCCAGGAGGCAGAAACCGGATTTAAAGTGGATTCATTCTCTAGTATGATGAGGTCCTTTTTTGATGTCTTTTGTTTCTCTTTCTATCTTTGTGAGGCCCAGGGATAGAAAGACACAACATTCGGGATTTAAGTGAGCATCAAACACCCAAAGGACACTCAAACAACCCTATCCCAACCACATCGACTTTAGCCTGAAAGGACATGAAATAAAAATTGCCTAAAATTGGTAGTCCAAATAAAATAATCCTTAGATTAATTACAAGCATCGCATGTAAATAAGGCGAATCGTGTGGCGAAGGAGAAAACACAGGCTGAGCATCCCTGATCCGAAATGCTTGGGACAAGAAGTGTTTGGATTGCGGATCCCCCCCGAGTTACGTCCCTGCATTTCCATAATGAGATATCTCGGAGACTGGATCCAAGACTAAACACAAAATGCACTTGTGTTTCATCTCTATCATCTCTATATGACTGTATAAACAATATATGTTAATAGGTTGTTGTAAGTTTTTCGGGCTGTATGGCCATGTTCCAGAAGCATTCTCTCCTGACGTTTCGCCTGCAGCTATGGCAGGCAACCTCAGAGGTTGTGAGATATGCATGAAACCTGGTTTGTGTACAATACGTAGAACCATCACAAAACAAAGATGTCAGTGTCTCAGATTCTTCATATTTCATATATGTCATATTTATGATACTCAATACTCCTATCTATATATACCTACATATACACATTATGTCGATATAGATACATGCATGCGCCCACACACACACATATAGATCTATGCATATGTATATATACTAATAGTTTGTATATATTAGTTTATATATATTAGTATATGTGTTTATATATATGCATATTTGTGTGTATATATATATCTACATATAGTCATGTATATGTGTATGTATATATAAATAATACAAAAAGTGTGTGTATATCTAAATGAGCTTATTTGTGTATAATATATGCACACACATACACAGAAATGCATATGTGTATTTTTGAACACACACATACTGTATATGCTTAACTTAAGCATATACTTAACACATGCTTAACTTAAGCAAATTCGACTAAACTCAATGAACCTTACTTTTGGAGTCTATACGCACACATAGAGAAAGATAAACATAATGGACCTTGGGGGTTTTTTTTGTTTTTTTGTGGGGTTTTTTTGCATGTATATTTAGTGAGAAAGACAGGGATGCCTACATATATATATGCATAATACATATACAAATATATACACCTAAATTGCAAAAAGCACTTGTGGGAGAAAAGCGGAATAGAAATAAATAAATAAATAAATCCATTGAGTTCAAGACCTCAGTTCTTGAGTGTATTTATACATCCGTGGGCATATACATGCACACACCCTACAGATCTTCCCTTTTGGAGTGAGTGTATATATATTTGTGTGGGTATGTATATACGAAAGAGACATAGGTAGGTGTAGACATGGACTCAATGGACCTCACTTTTTGAGTACATGTATGTATGTGTAGACAATACACACACGTGCATGAACTCAACTGACCTTAATTTTGTACTGGGGTGTATAGATTTGTATAAGTATGAAAGATATAGATGCATATATATTCATACATGGACTCGAAGGCTTTTAATTCTGGAGAGTGTGTGTATATATTTGTGTAAATATGTATATGTACGTATTTATGTATGTATACATAAAGGAGATATAAATAAGTATGTATATATTTGTGTAAATATGTATGCGTTCACATACACACAAACATATATATATATATGAAGGAGATAACTATATCTACCTCAACCGCTCTTAATTTTGGAATGTATGTGTAAACATACATATATGAAAGAGATATAGATAAGTATGCACATGCATAGGTGGGCTGGAAGTACCTTAATTTTGGAATATATGTGTAGCCTATATATTTGTGCAAATATATATATGAAAGAGATCTAGATAAGTATGTGCCTCAACAGCCCTTAATTCTGGAGTGTATGTGTATATATCTATGTAAATACACATATATAGAAGAGATATAGATAAATGTGCACATTCATAGGTGGGCTGGAGCGACCTTAATTCTGGAATGTATGTTTGCATCAATATGTCTATATATGAAAGAGATCTAGATAAGTATACTTGGCCTCAACAGCCCTCATTCTGGAGTGTATGTGTATACATATTTGCTATATGAAAGAGATCTAGGTAAGTATGTGCATACATACTTGGCCTCAACAGCCCTTAATTCTGGAGTGTATGTGTATACATATTTGCTATATGAAAGAGATCTAAGTAAGTATGTGCATACATACTTGGCCTCAACAGCCCTTAATTCTGGAGTGTATGTGTAGGCTATATATTTTTTTTGTAAATACATATACGGAAGAGATATAGGGAAGTATGCATATACATAGATGGGCTGGAGGGTCCTTAATTTTGGAATGTATATGTATATATTTGTGTAAATAAGTATATGTGTGTCTATATATATGTGTGTGTGTATGTATATATGTATATATATATATAATTTTGGAATGTATGTGTATATATTTGTGTAAATATGTATATGTGTATATATATGTGTGTGTGTATATACACACACATATATACATGCACATACACACATATACATCCATATATATATATATACATACATACATACACACACACATACACACACACACATATATATGGAGGAGATATAGGGAAGTATGCATATACATGCATGGACTCGATGGACCTTACTTTTGGTATTTGGGTATGTAATATACCGAGAGATATAGGCTACACACAGACAAATACATGCACAATGTCCAAAAAGTGAGCTGAGCTCCATTGAATTCAGGGAGAGACCCCGAAGGAAGCAGCCTTGGCGGGAGGCGCCTTTCTGTTGTTTTCCTCGTTCTTCTCTCAGCGGCGTCTCTCTGGCTTCAGCTCCATTCCCTTCAAACCCCAGAAGAGAGCACCATAAAGGGCTATTCATTCGTCCCGAAGCCTAAATGGGGAGCAATCCTGAGGCGTCTCTCCCCCTGAAAACGGGGTTTCTCCTCTCAATTGTTCTTATTCTGGAGGAGCCGAGGCTGAAAATGCCGCCCGCCCGCCCTCTCTCTTCTGCGGCGCCTTCTTTCCTCCCTCACTCTCCTCCTCCTCTTTATTTTTTTTACATCTTTCCCCCCTTATGACACATGTCACCCACCTCTGGAGGAAGGAAGGAAGGAAGGGAAGAAGGAAGGAAGGAAATTCCCCACAAAATAGCAATGGTTTCGGGAGGTGAAAGGAGGGGGTGGGGAGAGAGGAAGAAGGGGGAGAAAAAAAAAAGAGAGGATCACAACAAAAAAAATATTGAATAAATTCCCTTTTAATTTATTTGATCATTCCACATTACGGAGCTATGAATTGCTCAAATTCGATAACAAGTACTCAATTCAGCTCATTATGTAAGTTAAATTAGACTTCGGTATTAAAAAGGAAGGAGGAGAGAGAGAGAGAAAAAATTCAGTGGCGCGCAGTGGTTCCTAAAATGAAATGTAATTTGTGCAAGAATTTGTTGTATCTGTCACAAATATTTCCAATTAGCGGCCCGTAATTATTTGATAGTTTCTGCAATTATGGCCTAAGCGGGTGAATTCGGGCGGCTGCGGGAGGGCCCCCTAATTGGCCTAAATTTGATATTTTGCATATTTGCATAATGAGGGGAGATTGGTAGAAAATTGTGTTCATTCATTTGTGAAAAATCCTATGAATTTTATGAATTTGAAAAGCTCGTTTGTTTTTTTGCGCGAGGCGGTGACTTTGCCCGCTGATCCCTGAGGGAGCGCGCGCGCTGAATGCCTGAATGGGCAGCGCGCCAAAGAGAGAGAGAAGGGAAGGGGAGAGGAGAGGGAGAGGGCGCGAGCGCGGGCGCGCGCCAGAAACAGCACGGGCTTGGTCTCTGCGCACGCGCCATCCCCGGGCACTTCAAGCTTGTCCTCTGCTAGGCGGTGGAGCGCGCGCCTCTAGCCCTCTCCTCCTCCTCCTCCTCTTCGCAATGGCTAAACGCTTCTCCTTTCAGGGAAGAAAGCCCCCCGCCCCGCGCGTGATCTATGGCGCTGTCAGCTCGAAACCGTTAAAAGAGAAGCCAAAGCGGGGCCTCTCAAGACGCGGGCCGAGCAGCCCCATCCATCATGGCCCCGCAGCCCGTGCTCTGCCGGGGCTGACGTCTTAACTCCCGAACAGGCCGCGCGTGGATCGAGGCCGAGGGCGGCACGCAGGAACACCGACCCCCGAGGGAGGGAGGAATAATAATAATAATAATAATAATAATAAAGAAGCCCTCCTTAAAAGGATCTGAAACAGCCCTTAGGACAAGCATGGGCCAACTTGGGCCGTCCAGGTGTTTTGGACTTCAACTCCCACAATTCTGACTGACTGACTGACTTTATTATTTCTGAGTCGCCCTCCACGTTAGTGCTCCGGGCGACTTACACACAACAAATTCCACAATTAAAATAGAGTATTTAAACTAGATTAAAACATTCAGTGGTTAAATGCAGGGGCCAGGCTCGGTATTTGAGTTCCTGGTTCTGCATTAACCATGGGCTTTCCTAAATAGCCAGGTCTTCAGAGCGGTCAGGAACTGGGGCAGGTCCTCTACCAGCCCGCACCACAGGAAGAACACCATCATTCCCACATCAGCATAGGCAAATCTGTGCTTAAGTCCATTCACCAGTTCACCTACCTGGGAAGCATCATCTCTTCAGACGCCAAGATTGATAAAGAGATAGATCACAGGTTAGCAAAGGAAGGCTAACCTGTGCATTTGAAAGGCTTCACAAAGGGAGGCTCTCTGGTCCGGTGGCATCGAGTTCCAAAGAACGGGGGCCACAACGGAGATCTCCGTCTAGTGGTCTCCAGGTGGGCCTCTTTCAAGCCTGGTACGTGAAGAAGGTTCTTGTTTGCTGGCCGCGGGGTCCTTGAGCAAGCAGGCATCAACAAGCAGTCTTTTAGGTATGTTGGGCCAGGGCCCCGTAGGGCTTTGAAAGCCAAGGTCAAGGTCTTGTGTAAGGCTCTATACTCAACGGGCAGCCAGTGCAGGCGCTGCAAAGATGGTGTAATGTGGCATCTCATCGATGTTCCTGTGAGAAGCCTGGCGGCCTACCGGCTGGACGGCCCAAGTTTGCTCATGCCTGGTGTAGACCCATATAATGCAGTTTACCTGCATTGCACTGCTTTATATGGGTCTACGCAGTTAAGTTGCTGTGGCCCAGTCTATATATGTATAGCCTACATGTGTATTTATGTATATATGTGTGTTTGCGTATATCAGGGGTGCTCACACTTTTTCCAGCATGCGAGCTACTTATAAAACAACCAAGTCAAAATGATCTCTACCTACCCACTACTCAGAGGGCCATAAAAGCAAAATATTTGGAAATTTATTTCAGTGAGAGCCATATAATACTGTATATTTTAAGACTGAATTCAATGTGAGTATAATAAGCCCCTGAATTTATTCATAATAATGATGATAATATTCATTCAGCCTCTGCTACCCTATTTACATCTTCTTCAGCATGATGCTCCAAAGGGCTACGGCAGACCTCGAAGAAAAAGACGGCGTATATATACGCTATCGTACTGATGGTAGCTTGTTCAACTTAAGCTGTCTGAGGGCTCGCACTAAGACTCTAAACTATCTAGTCCATGAGCTGCTTTTTGCTGATGATGCTGCCCTTGTCGCCCATTCAGAAGCAGCCCTGCAGCGCCTAACATCCTGCTTTGCAACAACAGCTGCAGAGCTGTTTGAGTTGGAAGTCAGCCTAAAGCAAACGGAAGTTCTCTACCAGCCCGCACCACAGGAAGAACACCATCATTCCCATGTCAGCATAGGCAAATCTGTGCTTAAGTCCATTCAGCAGTTCACCTACCTGGGAAGCATCATCTCTTCAGACGCCAAGATTGATAAAGAGATAGATCACAGGTTAGCAAAGGCATACAGTGCATTTGGAAGGCTTCACAAAAGAGTCTGGAGCAACAAGCACCTGAGGCAAAACACCAAAATCAGTGTGTACAGAGCTATCGTACTGTCTATTCTCTATGGGTCTGAAACATGAGTCACCTATCGCCAACACCTACAACTACTTCATCAGCGCTGTCTTCGCACAATCCTAAATATACACTGGACCGATTATGTGACTAATGTTGCTGTCCTTGAGCAAGCAGGGATCACCAACATTGAGGCCATACTATTGAGAACACAGCTGCGCTGGACAGGGCATGTCTCTAGGATGGAGGACCACCGCCTCCCAAAGATACTACTCTATGGTGAACTCACCAAGGGTCAGCGCAAGAGAAACGCCCCCAAAAATAGATATAAGGACTCCCTGAAACAACATCTCAGACTCGGCCAGATTGATCACCAACAATGGTCCACCCTGGCCTCACATCGGGAGACATGGAGATGCACTATCCACAATGCTGCGGCCTCTTTCGAGAAGACACACTGAAAGGGTCTCGAAGAGAAACAACAACGCAGAAAAAAACGCTACTTGGAAACAACATCACCCAAGGATACTTTCTGCTGTGCTTTGTGCAACTGAACTTGCCTATCTCAGATTGGCCTTTTTAGTCATCAATGCGCTTGTAAAAAGCGTGGGATGAGTCCTTCCTAAGAATCTTCATTCGCGAAGTAATGCCAAGAGACATGTGTATTTGTGTATATATGTGTGTTTGCGTATATAAATATGTGGCTTTGTGCATGCGTTGTAATGTATTTTTTTGGCTTTTTAAAGTCTCTTCTGTGGTGTTCTCCAGTGTTTTTATGAGTGGTGGTCACTTGTTGGCCTGATAGGTGTATTGTACCCAAATTTGGTGTCAATTCGTTCAGTGGTTTTTGAGTTATGTTAATCCCACAAACAAACATTACATGTTTATTTATATAGATTCATTAAGTTTGCAGACTTCAGAAATAACATTCCTACCAGATCTTAGGAATTGTGGGAGTTGAAGTCCAATACACTTGGAAGGCCCAAGTTTGCCCATGCCTGGTGTAGACCCATATAATGCAGTTTACCTGCATTGGACTGCTTTATATAGATCTACACAGTTAAGGTAACCAAAATCATTATATATTCATTATGTTGGCAGACTTCAGAATTAACATTCCTACCGGCTGTTGGGAATGGTGGGAGCTGAAGTCCAAAATACCTGGAGTGCCCAAGTTTGCCCATGCCTGGTGTAGACCCATGTAATGCAGTTTACCTGCATTGGACTTCTTTATATGGGTCTCTACACTTAAGGTAACCAAAATCATTATATTGTATATTCATTAAGGTGGCAGACCAGAAATTGTTAGGAATTGTGGGAGGTGAAATTCAAAACAACTGGAGGGCCCAAGTTTGCCCATGTGTGCCTTAAGACTTCAGAAAACAACACCACAAATGAACGGTTTTAGTTGCACAACATAGGTCTACCTTGGCAGTCTCCCATCCAAGGACTGACCAGGGCTGACCCTGCTGTAGCTATAATTCAGAGGAAAGAGCAAAACCATCTCTGAGTATTCCTTGCCCAAGATAAAACTCTATGCAACCCCATGGGTCTGCCGCACACAGCATAGCCTTGGAGCGGGGCGGTGACGACGATGATGACTACACTGTAGGATTAATGCAGTTTGACTCCACTTTAACTGCATGGTTCCATATTATGGAATCATGGGAGTTTCAGTTTGGTGAGACACTATTCTACCAGCAATCTGGCAAAGAAGACCAGGTAAAACTACAACTCCCATGATTTCATAACATTCAGCCATGACAGTTAAAGTGGTGTTCGGTTGCATCGATTCTACAGTGTAGATCAGTGGTTCCCAACCTTTTTTTGACCAGGGACCACTCGACAAGGTACCACTTTAACCAGGGACCACTCTCCAACATTAGTACCATAAGGGTTACAAATCTGTTTTTGGTCAGCTTTAGATTCAGTTTGATTATTTGAGGTTCTGATTCAGAAAATTGCATTGGATAGACCACATCCTCTCTAGTTTCTGATACAGAACATATGCCACCCAATAGTCACCATCTGCTCACCGACAGAAAACCATATTCAACAATCTAGAGCTGATGTGGTCTATCCAATGCAATTTTTCTGAATCGGCACCTCAAATAACTCCAGGAACAGGCCTAAAAGAGGGTTCTTGGTGCAATTGTGTAGTAATGGTGCCGCTGCGGATCATATTTTAGTTCTTGGGGACCACTGGTGGTCCACGGACCATAGGTTGAGAACTACTAGTGTAGATTCACCCAGGGAAAATGGGGCCCTTTTACACAGCCATATAATCCAGATTATCACATCAGATAAACCACATTATCTGCTTTGAACTGGATTTATATGAGTCTACACGGTCAGATAATCCAGTTCAAAGCAGATAATCTAGGTAAAATTCAAGGTGTTGGTTTTGACCTTTAAAGCCTTGAATGGTCTGGAATGCCCCCCCCCTCCCTAAGGACATCAGAGTGGCTCCTTCCCTGTTTTCCTTCAGAAAGCAAATAAAAACTTTTCTCTGGAAGGAAGCCGTTGGGAAGACAATAATTAACTGTTTTACATGGCAATGGATTTCAATTATGGCAATAAGATGGAGCTGGTTTTAAATATTGTTGGGTTTTCATATTGTTCAACCATGTACTGTTATTTTAATTTTGGGGTATGTGATTGCTATGTGTTTTGAGTTGATATTGTCTTATGTTTGAACTGCATAGAATTGTTGCCGATAGTTAGCCACTCTGAGTCTCTCTATGAGAGAGAGAGGACAGGATAGAAAACACTTCTTGCCTTGAGGCCGTAACAGGTTGCGGCAGGCAACATGGCTGGTGCCCTACCTGTCCAGGGATGACCTGGTTACAGTGGTTCATGCCATGGTAATGTCAATAATTGACTATTGTAATACCCTTTATGTTGGCCTTCCCTTGTTGATGGCCTGGGGACTTCAACTGGTACAGAATGCAATGGCCAGACTCCTCACGGGAACAATATAACACCTGTTCTATACCAACTGCACTGGCTTCTGGTCGAGTTCCGTATTACTCACAAAGTGCCGGCATACCTACGGAACTCTCTCCATGTCAGGGCCGTAGCCAGGATTTTGATTCGGGGGGCTGAGTTTGGTTCGGGGGCTGAGACTGGGTGGAAGAGGGTCTACCCTAGCAAACCTTTTGTATTGTTATCCCAATAACCCCATTAATGTGGAATATAATGAGCATGGTGATCAGATCATGATATGAATAAACATAACAGTTTAAATAATGTACCAGTAAGGCCTTTTCGCGGACCACCCTGAGAATTTCGGGGGGCTGAAGCCCCCTTAGCCCCCTGGCTACATGCCTGCTCCATGTCGACCCTGGAGATGATTTTGCTCAGACCATCAGAATCTATTGCAGGTCCCAGGCCCTAGGGAAGCCCATCTGACATCAACTCGGCATAGAGGGTTTTTTTGGTGATTGCCCCATCACTCTGGAACGCCTGCCCTCCTTACATCAGAGCCACCGGTGATCAACTATTAAAAAACAGTGCCAGAAATGCCCTCGTAAATAAGTAATTTTTAACTTAGCAGCAGGACACCTATGCACACTGTGAAATCACTTTTTATTTAAGCAGAAACCACTTTATAATGCATGACAAAGCTCTTTTTGTTTTGTTGCTTTAAGATGGACTTCCACCAGATATGATACAGATGGAAAGCCTCAGTCTCCAGCCATAGTGGAGAAACTGGTTCATATGGAAGGATATCTTGTTGGTTAGTCCTTATAATAAACCAATGGATTCAATTATTGAATTATGAATCAAAATGTAGCTAAATCTAAATGATTCAATGAGTGTACCCAAACTGCAACAACAATAGGATTTAAGAGAAAGTTTCAAACTGCTCAGAGCCCTATTGAAACTTTAGTAGCAAATAAACAACTAGTACAATTATTTCAGCACTGATATATACATGGTAAGATGTATATACATGGTATGATGTTCCATTAAATGCAGCCACTGTGTTTTGCATTGATTGCAACTTCTGAACCTATTCTACGCAGGGAACTCTTTAATAGTCCAAGTCAGTGCCATTGTGGCCATACCATAAAGCTATCTATTATTTATTTGAATTATTATCATTACCTATTTATTAGAATTGCTTTTCTCCCAGAACTGGGATCCAAGGTAGTTTACAACATAATTAAAAACAATAAAACATGATGAACCATATTAACATGTAATTCAATTGATTATAACATTAAGGACCTGGCATTGCTTTTGTGAAACTGACAGAAGACATTCCTACCAAACAGCTGCGCCTGTTATAAAGATCGGTCAATTGACACCCTGTTCCCCTCCTGCTTTTGCTGGATACATGCAGCGCTATCTAGAGGAGGCAAAAAACTTTCCAGGTACTAGGTCAAAGAACTATTCACCTACAGGGATTCAGCTTCATTTTGATGTGAGAATATGTATGGTTTCTCACATCATTGCAATTTGTGATCTTGGTTACCTTTTTCAATTCTTTTCATGGGAGTGAGTATTCTGTCTCCCTGGCATTATGGAGAACCAAGTGGAGACAATAGTTTTCATTGTTTTACTAATGTTAATGACTTCTATTTTTATTATTTATTCTTCATCTTAATCAATTAGCAAGACCAGAAAGCATACTTCCAGAAGATGATGTAATTACCCTATTTGTAATAAAAAATACATTTTATTTGAACATAGCAAAGATTAAAAGTGAATTTATTGTCATTTTATGATTACAGCAGCTGTTTAAAAGCAGCGGAAAACCATTTCCCCACATAATTATAACTCCATTGGGAGGTACCTTAGAAGTCCCAAATGTGCCCATACTTTCTGTGCTTTGGGTGAATTTCAAGGTATGGTCATATGATGGAGGCTTGGGTATCAAAAGTCTAAACAAAGAAGTCTGTAGTATACAGAGTTATATCTTTCAGAAGTTCTGGGAATGAGGGGGGAAAGAGCCATAGACAGTTTATTCCCTTGATCCTCTACCAGCTACACAAAAATATTATGATAGAAAGTGGAGTTTTACTTATTGAGAATGCCAGACCAGGGGAAATGAGGCCTCTCCTATGCAAAAAGCAATTATAACCTAGGGCCCTTCTACACTGCTACACAAAATCCAGATTATCTGCTTTGAATTGGACTATCTGACAGTGTAGACTCCTATAGTCCAGTTCAAAGCAGATAATGTGGATTATCTGCTTTGATAATCTGTATTATATGGCTGTGTAGAGGGGGTCCTACTCGACACCAATGTGGTCATATTCTGTGTCTGTGAAGTGTTCATCAAAATCCTGCCCTTTGTGGCAAATGCACATGACTATATAACTTCATGTGCATTTAAGCTTTCATTCTGGAAATACACTCTGCAACTGTTTGATTGAAATGAACCAACATGCTATATTTGTAGATCTTGCATGATGATGACTTTTACTTTTATATATTTTGCTAGGCATTGAAACAAAACAAGTCAGTCTTGGAGTTATTTACGAAACCCAGTATTGCTTCATATACTGCACCCACAAATCTCAGTCCTAGTCACATAGAACAAAGAAGTCTTTGGAAGTTGCAAATTGCGACATGGAAATATACTATATTCACAGAGAGTTTTATATACTTTTCTTTTATGTCCCCTGGGTAACTTTAGTGGGTTAGCACTTTCCCTATCGCCCAGAGCTGTATAATATGTGAAGATGTACAACACTCTAAATGCTTAAGTGCTTTGTCTTACACTGCATTCCCAGTAAAGGTCAACATAAATTCATCTTCCATTGACGCAGCATTTGGTTTTGGCTTCTAAAGTGCTTTGTGGTGTGGTTGGAATAGAATTTCCATTAAAAAGTAAACAATGAATAGACAGGTATATGGAGCTACTTGCAGGCCATTTGGCAGCATTTTCTCCTGTTTGTGTGTGATTGGGAGGTTCGAGGTGCTCTTAAGCTGAAATATGCTTCTACTAAGCATTCGCTTTTGTTCTTTGACCTCATTTTTTCCATAACCAATAAAGCTGGTTTTCGCCTTACTTCTCGAGAAACTAAATAGCAAGCAATCTGGGGTTCAAGAGTTGCAAATACGTAACATGAAAGAACTGCAACACAATTGTTTCCAGCAGATAATGAGTATTTGAAAGAAATCTAGATGCAAACTTTGGGGATTTTGTTAGTGTGAGTTATCCACAAATGGGTTATGCAGTTACCTTTCCAAAATGATATTTTTATGTATCGTAAGACTCAGCTAGAGCTATTATAGAAGGAAGTGCACAACAAAACACTTGGTAATTTTCAGTGCATTCACATCTCTCACTGAGATGTCAGTCCAAAGTGTAGTCCACGACATGCGAGTGTGGAGAAGAGCAAACCACAGACCACCTATTGCAATGCAGCCTGAGCCCTGCCACAAGCACAATGGAGGACCTTCTTATAGCAACACCAGAGGCACTCCAAGTGGCCAACTACTGGTCAAAGGACATTTACTATAATTCCAAGTTTTTTTAAAATCTTGTACTTTTAAAAATACATTACAACTGTACCCTCAGTTCACTTTTGATATGATAAATAAATAAATCTCTCACTGAGCACAATTCAGTATGAGTTTCTAATAAGATCAGGACTTCAGGCATTGCATTGCAACCCTAAACATACTTATTGAGAAGTTTTATTGGGAAGTCCTTTTGAAATATATATTCCAAATAAACTTTGGTAGCATCACATTATAACCCAATTAATAGTTTTGCAGAATTTCTTCTTCTCCAAGGTCAGTTTACAATGATTGTAAGAACTATACAAACCCATAAAGAAAAACAAGTCTTATTTATTTAGGATGTCTCTAATTTGCCTTTCTGTAAAAATAATAAAGTTTTACTGCTTCCTATATTTACTGTAATAAAAACATACTATAGAACTGTCCTGAACCCCCTGGTGATAAAGCTAAAATTGTAAGATAAACTTCATATAACTCTGAGAGGCCTTCCATACAGCCATATAACACAGAATATCAAGGCAGATAATCCATAATATCTGCTTTGAATTGGGTTATCTGAGTCCACACTGCCATATAACCCAGTTCAAAGCAGATAATGTGGGGTTTTATACAACTGTGTGGAAGGTGCCTGAGTGCCTGCACTTACTGTGGAAAAAGGATACTGTGGATAATAGGAAACCCTACTGAAATGAATGCTTCTGCCAAAAGTTCCCCTAGAGTTGCCTTGGCAGACCTAGAAAATTCCTAGAAATGTATCCCCACTAGTAATTTGCTATGTCCTCCAGGGCAATTCTATGGATACTTCTAGCATAAACAAATCATAGAATTACCCGGAGGACCTAAAAAATTCCTAGATATGATATATTTTGTCAGGTGCAGATAGGTGAAACTGCAAGTACCAATTCCATGGGTATGTGTGTCTGTGTTGCACTTTACACCATTATCTGCATAATGATGTACAGTACAACACACACATGCTTTCTTACTTCAACAACATTGTGACTCAGAGGGAGGAGTGACCCATGCCTTAGAAACATACTAAGCCAAGACAGAGAAAGATAACTTGCAGGCAACATATTTATTGACCACTATTTATTATTTACGTCATTTATTTACTTCATTTATATCACGCCTTTTTCATCCCACTAATGAGTACTTTGAAGATGGCGAGTGACTATAATATATATTTAGGACCACTAATTCAAATCTGAGAGAGGAAAGTGAAATTGACTGACGTATTGCATTAGATTTGTAAGATAATGGGAAAATTCATAATGGATTAAAAAAATACACATTCCCCCCAGATGTGTAAGCATTTTCAGTATAGAAAATATCTCAGGCTTGAGTAAATCCTAAATTTTGGGGAGTATCTGAATTTACAGGTCGACAAATGCATTGTAGTTTGATATAGGCATTTATTTGTATTTGCATGATTACAAATAATTGCATATTAGTTACTTAGTTTTATTATGGGATCACAGGGTATGCTACCTTCACAAGGGTGCTAAGTACAGTCCTTAAAACGTTGGACTATTTATTTATTTATTTATTTATTTATTATTTTGATTTGATAAACCGCCCTTCTCGAGGTCAGGGCGGTTTACAGCATATAAAACAGTACATACGATAGCATATAAAAACAGTATATAAAAAGCATATTAAAAGCATATAAAACAGCATATAAACACATAGGGTTAAAACACATGAGATTACATGATTCTCACCAGCAAGCATTGCCCATGGTGAAGAATGCTGGGAGTTGCAATCCAACAAATTTTTAAGGCTCTCCCTTTGCACTGCAGGAAAGAACTGGATAAGGTTACCTAGAGATTTGGAGCGCACTGCCAGGAACTTGTGGAGGTTTTCTTTTTATTCAGGTGGCGGTAGTGCTGAACCAGTGTCTGGCTTTGGCACTGGATTGGACTGGACTGGATGACAGCCAATCTAGATAATATTATCTGTTGGCTGGTGGTATTTGACATGTTGTGGATGTGTTGCACTTCCCTTAAATAAGTAATTTAGCAATCAGGATTAGCCCTAAGTATATCTTTGCATTACCATTGGAAGTGCAAGTGACTTTCTGACCAAGATGGCGACTGCTGTGGAGCTCCCTTTGGGTGAGCTCCGGCATGACCTCTTTGGTTCCCTGGATTTATTAGGCCGATCCTGCTGCTCCCCCCTTGGGGAGAAGGCAGTCGATCGCCAGACTCAGGGGGTCACTTTTGGAGACCCACAGACACCGGAGAACGTAATCTGGCTGGGGAAAGCCTCGGGACTCTCAATGAGGACACCAAAAACACCCAGTAATGGCTGGGTCATTCGACCGGTAACGGCTTCGGGCGCACGCTTCCTGAGGAGATTCGGTAGGAGATCGTTGGGCAAATGCCCTCCCTTACAACCCCCGACGACCCCCTTGAATGCAG
This sequence comes from Anolis apletophallus, assembly GCA_030556195.1. Taxonomy (NCBI): domain Eukaryota; kingdom Metazoa; phylum Chordata; class Lepidosauria; order Squamata; family Anolidae; genus Anolis; species Anolis apletophallus. The sequence continues at coordinate 44,336,406 of JARBWK010000006.1, read as the reverse complement.
AGCCCCCCCACAGCACGGGAATTAACCTCCCGGAGAGATGCGGCCCCCTACGGAGCAGCTCCCCAAGGAGGCCACAACGGGAGGGCCAGGACCCTACCACCGACCAATTTGACCAAAAGGCCTACGCACCGGGAAACAGCTTGCCGGTGCCCCTTAACTCCCTGGGGCCACCCCCGGACCAGCTGGGTCCTGGTCAACTCGACCCCGGCCTGTTTGCAGAGCTCATTGCAGAATACAACGAGCTCGCGGCCAGATGGGAGAGTTTCGGAAGAGGTTTGGTGGCATACTGGAGCTGACGGGCATGCCTTGCCCCCAACTTCCCCGGATCCCTGTCCCGGGAGATATGCCTGGTGGTCCCCCCAAGCGGGTCGACCCCCACCATGAGCCTCAGTCAGACCTCCGCGGTGACCCAGACTTCGCCTGGGACCACTCATGGGACTTCCCCACTAGCTCCGTTGGCGGACTAACCCCGGCCGGGGAGCTGGTGGCAGCGCAGAGCCCAACTCCCAGGGACCAGGCCGACTCCCGATTGCTAAGCCCAAGCCCCGACGGCCAGGATGAGTCGCTTACCGGCCCGGCTCACATCGAGGAAGCACCGGACGCCCTTGAGACCCACCAGCCGCATGCAGTGGACCTGCTAGATGATCTCAACATCTCGGCCGGCCTGGCGTTCCCCCGGAACTCCCGGGGCCGCCCGGCGCCGCTACGCGAGGAGCTGGGGGAGTCAGCTGGAGATGGAGCGACCCAACATGGCGATCGGCCTTGAGGATGCTCCACTCCGCCATGTGCCAGACCCCGAGGAGGAAGCAGGACCCGGAGATGATCGCCTTCCGGAAGTCCCGCCTCCGGAAGACAGCAACCCCTCTGCGAGCCCTGGAAGTAAACCCTACACGGAAGTCCCGCCCTTGGAGGACTCCAACGACAACACAGTCCTGAACCGGAAGCAGCATGCCACCCATAGAAGGGCGGCGCGCGCCGGAGGAGGAAGCACCGAGCCGAGCGGGCTGCGGGCGGAGCTCCCCACCGAGAGGATCGCGCCCGTAGGCCCAGGTCCTCCGTCTGCCCACCGGATCGGTCGGAGGAGTGGAGGAGGCACCCAGCACCAAGGCTGGCTGGCCCAGGGATGCCCCCCCGGACCTTCCGACCAAGGACCTTTGTGGCTCCACCGGGTGAAGGCCGGCCCAGGCAGAAGTCGACACAGCCCCCACCCCCTATCCTCCCTTTTGTGTCGTGTGGTTTGTAGTTGTCATGATCCTGTAAGTCGCCCGGAGCACTTCCCGTGGAGGGCGACTAATAAATGATATAGTTATTATTATTATTATTATTATTTCATGATGTGTTGGCCACCCAGCAACTTCAGCTAGTGCACTAAGTGAAACGCTTTCCAAGGACACACAATCTGCTTTTCATTGTCCATAATATGATTGGATTAGTGTAAGGTAGTACATAGTAAAGTAAAAGTAAAGTTTTCCCCTGACATTAAGTCTAGTCATATCCAACTCTAGGGGGTGGTGCTCATCTCCAATTCTAAGCTGAAGAGCCGGCATTGTCTGTAGACATCTCCAAGGTCATGTAGACAGCATTACTGCATGGAGTGCCATTACATTCTCGCAGAAGCGGTATCTATTGATCTACTCACATTTGCATGTTTTTGAATTGCTAGGTTGGCAGAAGCTGGGCCAACTGGAACAGTGGGAGCTCACCTCACTCCCTGGATTCGAACTGCCAACCTTCCGGTCAGCACGTTCAGCAGCTCAGCGCTGCACCACCAGGGGGCCCAAGGTACTATATGTGGGGATGCTATTGAAGAAGTTTTGAGGGTAATTCAGAAGCCCTTCATGGCTTGAAAACCAGGTTATCTGAACAATGGAATTCTGGAAATCTAAACAGAAAAGGTGAGCACAGTATGGCCGGACAACCAGAACTTTCCAACATTCCTCAAGCCTGTGATTAGTTGGATATATTTGGTTTTTTCCCTACCTTGATGTTAGCTTTACAGGGACTTTTGTGTAAGTCAAGCTACAGGATCTGGAATCTTTTCCCACTTCCTTTTCTCCTATCAAAATTCTGAAAGTGATGGAGCGAGAGCTCATTGAGAAAAACTCAGAGATGCTGGATGTGTAGCTAGCCCACTTTACCCCATATCCCTCATTCACTATGAATAAATAAATGCAGATACAGGCAGTACCCAAGTTACAAACGAGATTGGTTTGATATTTTTTTCTTAAGTTGAATTTTTTTGTAAGTAATATTTTTATGTATTTTTAAGTATAACTCCAGCCAAAGATATCTACATTTTAGCATTGAATAGCATAGATGTGATGAATGTGATTTTTAATGCTTATTTATATTCATGTAATTTGTATGTTATGCAATATGCTGATTTCGTGTTTATATGTTGGGTTGTAGGGTGATGGTTTTTTGTATTATGTAGTTGTTTTTCCATTTCATTTGCCGCTTTGAGTCCCATTCATAGGAGAAAGGCAGGATAAAAGTAAGTAAGTAAGTAAGTAAGTAAGTGGCAGGGTAACACTGCTATAACATTTCTTTTGCTGTCTGTGCCCCTTTTCAGAAGACTTCACCTTTTGTCCCTATGATAACTGGATTTTGAACATTTCGACTGGTTGTGGAGGCAAGGATTGGTGATAAAGCTTCAGGCACATGATAACTCTTCCAGGAGTGGATTTCCCTTTTGAGGTATAGATTTATGCCACTTCCTGTTGTTTCATAGTTCTTAACTATGAGTTGTATGTAAATAGGATGTTTGTAAGTCAGAAACTGCCTGTGTTCAAAATAATTAATGACAACAACAACAACAACAACACTCTAAAGCTCGAAACACTTTTGACTTCAAGCCTTTCAGGTAAGGGAGACTCAGCTCATAGTGTTGTGAACAGTCACTTGCTTCATTTCATTTTTTTCTTGAAAAATAATGATACCACAGACTGCTCTTTCTACATTTCATTGTTACATGACCCAGCTGTTAATACGTGACCTTTTTTTACACACTCTACATTTCATTGTCAATTGACCTTGCTGGAAGTATGCGATCCTTTTTTAACACACTCAGACAAACAAATACACTTACACCAGTCAGCTGAGGACAGCACTTAGTGCACCTGTTAAGTGGAGTCAAGTCTAAAAGATGATGCCATAATAGAGCTGTCAGCCTTTGTAGCTTCTGCGGCTTACAACAGAAACTGATTGCTCCCTCATGCATTTCTGTACGATGGGTGATCATGTAGATTTTTCAAATGTTTAAACACAATGCATAATATATCAATCTCAAGAAGATGGTTGTCTGATTTCTTTCCCTTTTATCCTGTTAGGTCAGCATTATACACTTTCCACTTTCCAGAATACTATGAGGATGGTAAAATAACCATATTGAAAGACTACTCCTCAATTGATTCCATGGGATCTATTCGCAGTAGAGCATGGCTAGTGGTACTTCAGAATTACACAGTCACCCACATATCTCAGATATGTAGGTGGGTGGGGATTACTTTTCATTTCCTGTGACTTCAATAGGAATCTGATATGGTGAAACAATCCATCTGACTGAAATTGTTGAAAACCCTCCACTTCCTCCTTCTCCTCCTCATTTTAGCAGAAGCGTCATATTTTCTGCCCCATATCTGTCAGTCAAAAGATATATGTGGGATAAATCCCAAAGAAGTTATGCATGCTGCACAGAAATCAATAAGACTAAAATATATTTAATTTTCCTTTGCAACCCACCCTTTCAATCATGTGAAAGGTTGTTGCGACTGAAGGTGTAACTCTTTAATTCAATGGAACTTACAGTTAAGTAAAGATGTATTGTGTTCTTATATTTTAGACCTATGCATTCTTATATAGCTATTGGTCCCTTTAGTCTTTAAAGTGTACATTAGAGGAGTTCTAGATTGATCTAAACCAGTGGTTCCCAATCTGTGGTCTGTAGACCACCAGTGGTCCACAGAAACTAAAATATGGTCTGCAGCCTCACCATTATTACATGGTTGCAATGAGAGTGACTGGTCTCGTGAAACATTTTTATAGTGCAGAGGCTTATTAAATATGGTTTTCTGTGGGCAAGCAGATGGCGACTACTTGATAGTATATATTCTGTATCAGAAACTAGAACTAATGTGGTCTATCCAATGCAATTTTCTGAATCAGCACCCCAAATAACCAAACCGAAACTAAAGTTGACCAAAAACTGATTCATAACCCTTTTGGTACTAATGTTGAAGAGTGGTCCTTGGTCAAAAAAAGCTTGGGAACAACTGCTCTAAACAAGTGTGAGTTCTCACAATATATCTCCTTTGGTTTTGCTAAGTTTTGCCACCTTTGCACCCACTCATTCAGTATCCATGTAGCTTTTGGAGATGACTGTTTATATGATTTTTTGGATTTGCATTAGGGTTCCTTTAAAGTTTTTTAAATTGGTAAATAGTTTGATGAAATGGTCCTGTAATCTGAAGTGCCAATTTTATTCTCTCTCATTAAAAAAAACCCCTATGAGCAGGCTGGCATCTTGTTATAGATTCATAACAGAGTGTTGGGGACCCATAACTGCTCTGTATTCAATTATATTAAGTTGATACACTTATGGAACTATTGCCACAGTTGTAAATGCTCCCCAAATGTCAACGTAAACTCCAAGGGGCCACTCTGAATGATGGCGGCCTATGTGCCTAGTGATGGGGGCACAGCAGGTGACATTTCCAAGTGCTTCTGATCAGCGAGCAAGTCTGCAAAATCAGGAGCAGGACTCTTACTGCATTTCCTCTTTGTACCACACAAAGTCAGAAATGTCTTGTAGCTCACTGATCACTAGCAGAATATTTTGGAAAAACAGAATCTCAAATAGTCTTTTGGGGAAAAATGACATTCACAACAATTTGAAAATTACAACCTTTTGTAAAAGTATGATCTTCCAGAAAAGAATCAAAAAACTCGTTTTGAATAAAATCTTCTCTTCAATGATATATAACCATGTGTACTTATGCAAGACAATTTGGTTTCCCAGTTGTTAGACTGACAACCTGGTTGTCTCTGATCTGTTGGGAACAGAGATTATGCCAATGTACAAAATACAGTAGTTCTTCAGAAGTGTTTTTTCAGTGCACAAAAACATCTATTCTCCCATAAGACATCTTGTTTCTATATCATGCTCTCAAGAGACAAAATAAAGTAGTTTTTGTTAAAAGTAGCATATTTGGTTTACTCACAACCTTCAAGTATTCAGCATACAGGTACAAAACTTGCCATTCCAGATACAGATAGGTTTGAAGTAGTTTGTGCAGATATCACAGGGCATCTTTCTTATAATCTTAACAGTATGATAATCTAATGAAGTCTGTCCTCTAAAATGGAGTCTGAGCTCTGAGCAGTCTCAGATCTGATCATGTGGTCTGCAGCCCCTTCCACAACCTCAAGAAACATAGAATAAAGGGAAAGCTGCATACCAAAACATACATATAAAATACAGTAAGCAAACAAAATCATATACAAATTACCAGTGGAGACAAGTGGAAATTTGAAGAAGGTTGCTATTTCCAACAGGACAGACCTCCAATACTCAGACTCCTTCTACACTGCTATTTAATCCAGATTATTGAAACGGGTAATCTACACGATGTGCTTTAAACTGGATTATATGAGTCCACACTGCCATACAATCCAGTTCAAAGCAGATAATCTGGATTTTATATGGCAGTGTAGAAAAGGCCTCAGAGCAGCTGCTGGCTGTTAAGGTAGATTTTTGGGGCTGCAAAATAAAGCCAGAAGATGGGGGGGTTGGGTTAGTAAAACATGCATTACTAAGAAATTTTGGATCTTACTCACAAATGTTTCACTCCATAGCAATACAGCAATATAACTCTTAGAAAAATGAAGAAAGAACAGAAGGAAACTTTTTCTGCTCCAATCTATTTCAGTATTTTAAAAAAACCTATTTGGTACAAAGATGTTGCAGCTAGTGCTAGCCATTGCCAGAAAATAGCTCAGGATAACAGAACCATCCTTTTACAAAAAGCCCTGAAAGCTATAGCAACAAATATTACAACTTCCTCAAACCTTTGCCCCTTCCAGTGCAATTCTTAGTTTTATTGGCCTAAATCTAATTGCTAGACCCAACTAGAGAAGATCTATAAAAACCATGGAACCATTCAGCAACTTATTCACTGACTATTGAGGTTTAGGCAATTTCAATGAGATTTTAATCAAAACCATCTTCTGAATTATGCCCAATTATCTTTTATGGATCGTCTCTAATATTTAAGATGTTCTGCAAAGTTTCAATCATATGCACATTATTCCATTATTTCTGAAGTCTGCCAACTTAATGAATATATAGTATAAGGATTTTGGTTACCTTAAGGGCGTAGACCCATACAAGGCAGACCAATGCAGGTAAACTGCATTATCTGGGTCTACACCTGTCATGGGCAAACTTGGACCCTCCAGGTGTTTTGGACTTCAACTCCCACAATTCCTTAAGTGGCTGAGGGGGAAAAGGAAGTGGCCTGAGGCCAGGAATTGTGGGAGTTGAAGTCCAAAACACCCAGAGGGCCCAAGTTTGCCCATGACTCATTTACACTGACTCAAGCTGCATTATTTGGCAATGTAGATTCAGCCAAGGTTGTGCATATTGTACGTATCATCAGAAAGCAACCATTAGCCACCGATACGGACAATTTTGGAGTTTCAGATTTCCAAATAAGGGATATTCAAACTCGTGTGTGTGTGTGTGTGTGTGTGTGTGTGTGTGTGTGTGTGTGTGTGTGTGTGTATATATATATATATATATATATAATAACAACATTTCCACTTCATATGGTTTACTATCTAGTCAGCATTTATTCTCATTATAGTACAGTGATTCCTGGTGATACAATCAAAGACTCATAGAGTTGGACGAGACCTTGTTTGCCATCCAGTCCAACCCTCTGCCAAGAAGCAGGAATGCTGCATTCAAAGCACCCCTGACAGATGGTCATCCAGTCTCTGCTTAAAAGCCTCCAAAGAAGGAATCTCCACCATATTCCAACGCAAAGAGTTCCACTGCTGAACATCTCATAGAAAATGATAGAAAACCATTATTTTCATTTCTCAGATGAGGAAATAAGACAAACAGAAAAAGTTTTCCTCAGATCATAATAATCAAAATCCAGATTATATTTAAGATCTGTGGATAACCTAGCTCTAGGAAAAAATAATCCGTTTCTAATTTTTATCCTATTTCCCATGTTTATATGTCTGTCTGACTAGCCTTCCAGTAGGAAGGTGTGTAGTAATCCAACCTTCTAAATGTAGGACAACACAAAATTAATAATATATAACATGGAAACAACCAAAGTTCTACTTTTATTCACTGAAGATCCTGGCTCCAAATGGTCGGGACACATGATCAATTGGCTTAAATTAACTATCTGACTTGGGTTCCCCCTAGAGTTTCATAGAGATGGCAGCTCCATCTACCTCCATTGTGTACCTCGAAACATTCTTTTTTGCTGTGGGGAAATCAATGGGGACCAATTGTCGTTATGTTTGAAGGGAAATCAAGCCACTTACCCCAGAGCCTGGATTTAGAAGTCTGGATCTAATAGCTTATCGGCAGGCTCTTAGTTTTGGAAATGGTGAATCTCATTTCCAGTTACCTTTACGAAGAGAAGAATGAAAGTATTTTCTGATACAGCTAGAAAATGTTCATTCCGTTGGCTTAGCCTAGTTTTTCCTCTCTAGCATATCCTTTGCAGTCCATCTGCTGAAATACGAAGCCAAAATGCTTTAGAATTATGTTTTCATGGGGAATTCCTTGTTAATTAGTTATCTCTCTCTGCCATGTGTAGCTCACTGATGATATCAGCTATTTTACATCCATAAAATGCAATCAGCTATTTTAAAAGTTTTTTCTCTCTCTTAGGACTCATTTGTTTTTACTGGTATAAACATGCTGCATTTGATCATTGGTATGTCGATCATTTGAGCTGCCAGATTTGACTGTTTCATGGAGGTCAATATCTCTGCACAACTATTGCCACAGGAATCACATTGCTTGGCTGTAGTAGGCAGTAAGTACAGTCCGTCTCATAGCAAAACTTGATGGTTCTTTTTTTATATAAAAAACCCCCAAATAACATGTTTTCCCAATTTTTCATATCTATGATTCAAGTATAATACTAACAAATATACGATTTCATCATAACTAACATTGACAACATTTCGGTTACTCTAAAAGACAGTAAAAACACAGAAAAGCTTGTGTCTGTGTCTTTTGCTGCTTGTTTGCTTTAGGAATGTGAATGTGATGTCTACACATTGGGAGGCAAAAACTTTGTATTGTCTATCTCAGGCACGGGCAAACTTTATTGGAGCATGTACAAATCAGTTGGTGAGTGTGTTAACTGAAAAATGCAAAGCAAGAAGCTGAATGGTTGGGCCACCCATGCCCGAGAGGCTAGCTGAGCCTGGGAGTTTTGGCAACAGTTACATGTTTAGGGTTTTTGTGTGTGTGCAGGAGCTTGCCAAGACAAGTTAGTATATTTTCAGCTGTTGAGCTGCTGGAAGAAGATCATTCACATGGGCACCCAAGGAACATTTGAATCTCTCTCAAGGGACATTGTGTGAGTCAATGCAACTGTTCACATGACTGTATATATGTCGTCTACATAACCAAGAGTAAACACCTTATTTACTGATCATCCGCATGGCATATCTTTTCTCTAGTAAGCCAGTGTGTGGATTGGTAAAGACATGAACTATGCATGATTTTCATTCCATCACAAACATAGGCCCACCAGGTGTTTTGGACTCCAACTCCCATAATTCCTAACAGTCTACTGGCTGTTAGGAATTGTAGGAGTTGAAGTCCAAAACACTTGGAGGACCCAAGTTTGCCCATGCCTGGTCTATCCCCACGCTTCATGCCATGAAAACCTGTTACCACTATTTTATAATTTTGTATAGTTGCCTTTTATTTTGTACTACGGTTCCCAGAATCTCTTAGATACTATGGTTTTGTATCCCAAAAAGTAGGTTTTCCAAGTCCTGCAAGGTTTCCTTTTCTCACTACATAGGTTTTTGAGCCTAAACATATAAGAGGGGCCAAATAAATCATATAATTGATCAATCTAAGCTTTGATTGCTAGACATCTAGATACACAGAGGTTCACATACCCAATTCAAAGGCCATAGTTCAATATGACCTGTAACCTCCTGCATGCCATGAGACTTCACTACCCCAAAGACCACCTTTTCCTGTTTGTCCCTACCCATGTCAAAAGTGAGTAACCTTTTCTGAGACCCTTTTCATTCTGGACTGTAACTCCAAGGAAGGGGGACAATTCCTGACCCCAAGTTGTGGACTGATTTATGAGAAATGTGCCTAATGCCCAGATAATCTCGTGTCATTAGAATTACAAAGATACTTTTATTTTCCCAGGATTTAAAAATGTAATGTTGACATAATATTACTTTATGCTGGATTTGTTTCTTACTTATGATACTGTATTGTTTTAGAATTTACAGTATTGTTTTAGAATTTATGGAATTTAGGAGTGATCATATGAGTTAAGGTAAGTTAGTCATAATTTTATCATATGAGGAGAAGTATATGGCTTTTAAATTTAAAAAATGTACCCCAACTCTTAACATTATTTTGTGGAGAGGGTTATTTCTGAACATAATTAAAATGAGGATACCAGAGCTATTATTACAAAGTAAGATGGAAGGGGAAAGAAAAGTTAATTAAAGTTTTATAATTTAAGAAAATCTATCCATAAGGACAGATAATTGATTTTTGTCTAATTTGCTAATTTGATAAGAATGCTTTGTGCTGACAATATTGTTATCTCTTTCAGATGTTGGTCCAAATCCAATTGCTAGTCTCAACTGAAGCAGACCATTGAATCAATGGAACCTATATAAGTGTTTAATAAATCCCACTCACTCATTATGGTGGGCCTATTTCACTGCAATTTACAGTTGTAATTTGTCCATTTTTCAATTTTATATATTATAATATTTACAACGTCATTGAAAATCCATTATTTTAAAATGTCAGACATCTCCATAATATATAAATGTTTGTATAGCAAATGAGATTAAATACATCTTTGCACTGGAATTGAGCTAGCATTCTCTCAATTAGCTAATAAATATATAGACAAAGTTTTAATAGTATGACTAAAATAAGTTGGTTTAATCACAGGTGACATACAGTATTTTTTCACAGTATCATCATAGAATCATAGAGTTAGAAGAGACCTCGTGGGCCATGCAGTCCAACCCCCTGCCATTTGTTGTTCATTCATTCAGTCGCTTCTGACTCTTCGTGACCACATGGAACATCCCACACCAGAGCACCCTGTCAGCCATCACCTGCCCCAACTCCTTCAGAGTCAAACCAGTCACTTCAAGGATGTCATCCATCCACCTTGCCCTTGGTCGGTCCCTCTTCCTTTTTCCTTCCTTTCCCCCCAGCATAATTGTCTTCTCTAAGCTTTCCTTTCTTCTCATGATGTGGCCAAAGTACTTCATCTTTGCCTCTAATATCCTTCCCTCCAATGAGCAGTTGGGCTTTATTTCCTGAAGCCCCCTGTCAAGAAGCAGGAAAACCGCATTCAAACCACCCCTGACAGGTAGCCATCCAGCCTCTGCTTAAAAGCCTCCAAAGAAGGAGCCTCCACCACACTCCGGGGCAGAGAGCTTCCCTGGTGAACAGATCTCACTGTTAGGAAGCTCTTCCTAATGATCAAGTAGAATCTCCTTTCCTGTCATTTGAAGCCATTGTTCTGTGTCCTAGTTTCCAGGGCAGCAGAAAACAAGCCCGCCCCCTCCTCTCTGTGACTTCCCCTCACATATTTATACATGGCCATCATGTCTCCCCTTAGCCTTCTCTTATTTAGGCTAAACATGCCCAGCTCTTTAAGCCACTCGTCATAGGGATTGTTCTCCAGACCCTTGATCATTTTAGTTGCCCTCCTCTGGACACATTCCTGGACATATGTCCAAAGTATGATAGCCTCAGTTTGGTCATCTTGGTTTCCAGCCGAGAGTTCAGGTTTGACTTGTTCCAGTACCTTTTATATGTCTTTTTAGCACTCTATGGCATTTGTAGAATTCTTCAGTACCACATTTCAAATATATTGACTTTCTTCCTATCTACCATAGCTTTCACAGCCATACATAGGAAATACGATGCCATGGACAATCATAACTTTATGATTGTGATGTTCCTGCAGCAGATAAGATTTGTTATACTAGAACTGAGCAAAATCTTAGTACTAAGTTTAGCAATATTTCTAGCAAGGTTCCCAGGGCTGGATATAAATAAATGGAAATATATAAAAGATAAAAGATATAAAAGATACCAAAAAGCTGATTCACCAGGAAGGGACAAACTATTTCTGATGATATACAAAGGAATAATTATGTTATAGTATAGGCATGGGCCAACTTCATCCCTCCAGGTGTTTTGGACTTCAGCTCCCACAATTCCTGGCTTTGGGCCCCTTACTTTTCCAGCTTAAGCGGCTGAGGGGGTGGGGGTGGGGGTAGGATCTTCACAAAGCCAAAATGCCATCTCCAATGTATTACCATTATGTTTCTGCAACAGAGCCCCTGCGATACAGCGAACCAGAGTAAGATCCACCAGACTCAAGATGATTATATATCATAATTAATATTGTGTACATGTAGTGCTTATGTGACTTTGTATTGTGTGCTTGCTTTTTCCAGTAAGTGAGTTGACTCCTTGCTGAGAGACTAATTACAAGCAACCCCCAAAACTCAACAAGGACTTTGTTTATCCACTTGATTGACTTTCTGGTTTCCCATGCTACGATTTGTGCAGAGATTATGCCAAGCTTCCAATGTCCATTAGTATCAAGTATCCATTCTTTTCAGCCCAGACAATGGAGCCCTCACCCTTCAATAGACCTTTAATTTCAACCTCACCAACCTCAGCTGTTCTCTCTTCCTGCCACAGGATTTTCCGCCTTGGTCTGTGATGTCAGGAAGGAGCTTCAACCAATGAAAAGGCAGATTCTAGGAGGCATGTCTCCTGACCAAGCAGGAGAGGGAACAGGAAGTTTAAATAGCTATCAAACTGTATAAAATGTGCTGCAGATCTCTGCATGAGGTATGTGAGTTCTTTTGGTGATTACACTGTTATGACATCCAACTGGCCAGTTGAATAAACCTCTGTTTCTGCTGCCTTCACCCAGTATGTCTCCTTGAGCCTGACTTCAAAGTAGTGGTGCACACTGGGCACTTATGGTGGCATGACACCCACCAGCCGCAATATTAGCTCGCTAGTCTATTACCATATGTATGTATTCACAGGGACCACGACAGGGAATTATTGGTTGCTTACCTGTAACCATAGTTCCCTGAGTGGTGTCCTGTGAATTCGTACATCCTCGCCCATCCTCCCCTATATTGTCATGCCTCAGTCCTTTAAGCTGCTCTTTGCGGCAGAGTAAAGGATCTGAGGTGGCAGCCCCTCCCACTGGCTATATATACTCGAGGGGAGTGGGTGGGGCTACCATTTAAAGTGATATTATCTCTCTAAAAGATTCCGAACTGTCTGCGCAGGCGCAGGAATTACCATATGTATGAATTCACAGGTGACCACTCAGGGAACTACGGTTACAGGTAAGCAACCAATAATTGTGCTGCCTTCACCCAGTATGTCTCCTTGATCCTGACTTCAAAGTAGCGGTGCACACTGGGCACTTATCCTCACCTGCTATTTGGGGCAGCTAGCTGATCTCGGTAAAAATAATGCATTTAATAATTTGCCACTGAAGTTTGGTAACAAACTGTAATGTCATTTTTAGAAAAATACTGGGGGCACAAGAAAGCCTTGGAGGGTTACATGTGGGCAAGAAGCTTTACCTTGCCCACCTTCATTGTACCCTTTTCACACATCAGGTTGAAAGCACAGTTCTTAGGTAAACACAATGTTGAGCATTTCAGCAAAATACTTTAAAATTCATTACTCTAAAGTATTGCTGAGTTTCACAAAATTTTAGCCTCCCATGTGTGGACTAGCACCCTACACTTTGTACCATATGTATATTACTATGTTTATCTTTAGGAATTACATTCAAAGTACTACATTTAAATTGTCGTTTAAGACAAATACTGGGAGCATCATTTGTTTCAGAGGCAAATGTGAACAAGAGTCAGGAACATTACATCTTATTTTTTTCTCCCTCTAGATGGTATAAAGTAGCTAGCATCCACAAAGGAATATTATAACAATTTGAACAAATCAATCCTGATTCTATTTTCTCCTTCTGTTGATAAAATATTTTCTTTCTTTACACAGCCAAATAAAAATAAATATCACCAGTAGGGGGAATAGATGTATAAAAAAACAAACTCAAAAATATTTTTGATATGAATATTATTTGAACAGCATTAAGCAGGACATCTAAAATTCCTGGAGCATAATGGGTTTACTACATATTTTCATATGAAGAAAATGTCAAGTGGGAGTGTGTGTCTGAATTCAGATTTCAAGCAGCTCTTGTAGCAATAATTTACCCTTTCTGCATCATAATGCAATAGGCAGCTTTAAAAAAGTATGCTTGGGTTATTGTGGCCATTTCTTAGCTTTTCATTTCTCTAATAAGGAAAGAGGAGAAAGTAATAATGAATGGAAGAAGGAAATTACTACAATTCTTCATTGGTTCTATAGTCATTTATTAAAAACCTGAGAAACAGTACGTATGACCATACAATAAGTGGATGTCTGGAATGTAACATTTGGTACATATTAATATCTGAAGTTACACTTCCTGAGATACGAATTTTCATTGCTTGGAATTAAAGGATTTCTATGTTTTAAGATAGTTACATTTGTCCCTCAAAGGTCTGGTGCTGACATTAATAAAACTGGTGCTGGGGAGGGGGTTGTAGAAAGTTATTGGAAAAACAAAGTTGCATGTCTCTTTAATGCATGGTCCTCAGAAACAGTGAAAGATTATGTCCAATCATCACTTCTGATGCAAACTCAGTGTGTCTATATCAGTTGTTCTTAACCTTTTTTGGGGTACCAAACCCGCCAGTTTCATATGCGCATTCACTGAACCCTTCTTTAGTGATAAATAAAATATGATCTGCAGCAAGTGATGGCCAAGCGGGGCATGCCATCACAACTTTACACAAGTGTGCCTTTACCTCCGCGGCAGAGGCTCCGCCAAACCCCTGAGACCGACTTATCGAAGCCCTAGGGTTCGATCGAACACAGGTTAAGGACCACTGGTCTATATGCTTTAGCATGTGGAACAGAGATATCCAGCAGCAACATGTCTTCAGTTCTTGCATCCTCTATTGTACCTTCATGGTTTACATCAGTATCTCTCAACCTTCCTAATGCTGTGGCCCCTTAATACAGTTCCTCATGTGGTGGTGACCCCCAACCATAACATTATTTTCGTTGCTACTTCTTAAATATAATTTTGCTACTGTTATGAATCATAATGTAAATATCTGATATGCAGGATGTATTTTCTTTCATTCACTGGACCAAAGTTGACACAAATACCCAACGCACCCAAATTTGAATACTGGTGGGGTTGGGGGGGGATTGATTTTGGGAGTTGTAGTTTCTGGGATTTATAGTTCACGTATAACGATGGAATTGAACCAAACTTACCACTCAGAACTCTCATGACCAAAGGAAAATACTGGAAGGATTTGGTGGGCATTGACCCTGAGTTTTGGAGTTGTAGTTTGCCTATCTAGAGAGCATTATGGACTCAAACAATAATGGATCTGGACCAAATTTGACACAAATACTCAATATACCCAAATGTGAACACTGGTGGAGTTTGGGGAAAATAGACCTTGACATTAGGGAGTTGAAGTTGCTGGAATGTATATTTCACCTATAATCAAAGAGCATTCTGAATCCCACCAACGATAGAATTGGGTCAAACTTCTCACACAGAACCAACAGAAAATACTGCGTTTTCTGATGGTCTTTGGTGACCCCTCTGACACTCCCTTGCGATCTCTCCTCCAGGGGTCCCCACCCCCTGGTTGAGAAATACTGGTTTACATGTTTTTATATGTTTCATTCATCCTCCAGTCTGCATCCATTAAAATTAAACCAAAAACATTAACAGGGTAGCTTCATGCAGGCTCAGTATGGACTCTTTTTCTCTGGCCTATTCCACACTGTTTACTCTTTCGAACATTTTGTTTGCAGGAAACTTCAGCTTTTCTGTTCTCGAAGAGCTATACCTTTCAAATGGTAGCTCTCTATAGCCATATATGTTGTGGTAGTGTCGACAGCATCTAGGTCACAGGGATCTGTCCCAGTAGCTATATCTTCAAAGTGCCAGGGCTCAGTCAAAAAGAACAAAGCATACCTGAAAAGTAGCACCATGCATTTCTCCCATCCTTTTATCTGAGGATAGATGGCCCATACACACCAGGATCTTATAGTAACATGTCTGAGGGAGCATCTATACTAGAGATTAATTAAGGCAGATTGTCGCCACCTTAACAGCCATGACTCAATCCTATGGGATCTTTGGATTTGTGGTTTTGTAAGCAGAGAAGGCTTATAAGACTGCAACTCCCATAATTCTATAACATTGCACCAGGAAAGTTAAAGTGCTGTTAAACTGCATTAATTTTACACTGTAGATGCGCTTCTGATTTGAGGCTGTTATTTCTAGACAGTCTTAATTTCTGGCATTAAAAAGGAATAGCAGTAGACAACAGCAATTTGTGACTTCTGTGTGGACTTCTGTGTGGGATGGGCAATGAATCTATTCCAGGGTATTGCTCACCATAAAGAAACTATCCAAGCTGCTGGAGCTATTTAGGAATATAGGATTCAGCACGAAGATCATTCTTTTAAAGACTATATTGTATTATAACCTGGATTCGCCACCTGCCTGATATGGGAGTCACCAGGTGTCCAGAGGAGGGCGACTAAACTGATCAAAGGTCTGGAGACCATGCCCTATTTGGAGCATCTTAAAGAACTGGGTATGTTAGCCTGCAAAAGAGAAGGTTGAAAAGGAGACATAATAGCCATGTATAAATATATGAAAGGGTGTCATAAGGAAAGGGAAATCAGGCTTGTGTTCTGCTGCTCATGAAACTAGGACTCGGAGCAATGAGTTCAAATTATAGGAAAGGAGACTCCATTTGAACATTAGGAAGAACTTCCTGACTGTACAAGCTGTTCATCAGTGGAACTCTCTGCCTGGGAGTGTGGTGGAAGCTCCTTCCTTGGAAACTTTTAAACATCTTATTTCAAACATTACCCATTTTGAGGACGGCTTTTGATTTTAAGATATGGAAAAAGGATATTACAAAGTTTATTTGGGAGGGGAAGAAGCCCAGGATCAAGTATCAAATCCTGACGGATAGAAGGGAAAGAGGAGGACTAGCACTCCCAAACCTTCAATTGTACTACGAGGCGGCCGCCCTCAGCTGGGCAAAGGACTGGGCACTACTCCAAAAAACAAGGCTACTCAACCTGGAAGGATTCAACATTAATAGGGGATGGCATGCGTACATGTGGTACGGCAAATCGAAAATAGAGAGAACATTCAACAACCATCATATTAGAGCTGCTGTACTCAAAGTATGGATTAAATATAAAGATCAACTGTATAGGAAGACTCCATTATGGATCTCACCTATGGAGGCACAGCATAAAAGAGAGATACCCATGGACAAATGGCATACATATAAATCATTGATTAAAAAATCTAACACAAATTGGGAACTGAAAGACTTGGAGAGCCTAAGAAGGGCAGGGGTAGAAATATCCTGGTTCCAGTATGCCCAATTGAGGGATTACTTCAGGGCCGACTGCAAAAAAGATTTCAGTAGTGAAGAGAATATGTGGGATAAGATACTGAAACAAAAGAAAAAAATATATAAAAAGTATATATAATAAATTGTTAGAGCTGGACACAGAAGTGGAGACGGTTAAAAGTGTAATGGTAGAGTGGGCAAAAGATGTGGGCCACAGTATCCTGATGCAAGACTGGGAAAGGGCCTGGGGGGAAACCACTAAATTTTTGGGATCCACAGCACCAGCAGAAAACTGGTACAAAATGTTTTACAGGTGGCACATGACCCCATGGAAAATTGCCAGGTTTTACCCCAAGGTTAACAGCAATTGCTGGAAATGTAAAACTCACGTGGGGACATATATCCACTGTTGGTGGTCATGTGGTAAAGTACAAAGGTATTGGAAAGAAATACACAGGCACACTCAAAAAATTCTACAGGATAAATTTGATTACAAACCGGAAATTTACTTATTGAATCTTACCAAAGAAGGGTGGGATAAAGAAAAGGTAAAATTGTTTTATTTTATAGCTGCAGCAGCTAGGCTTGTTTTAGCAAAGAAATGGAAAAAGGAGGAGACACCGCAAATGGAGGAGTGGTTTAATAAACTAAGGGAGTTAATGGAATCCGATGAACTTTATAGTAAAGTATACGATAGAAGTGAAAGGGTCAAGGCTGATTGGCAACCTGTGCGAATATATTTGAAAAAAAATTTTCACCAGGTGAAGGGCCGTCTGAGCTAATAATGTTATCTCAAGTAAGGGAGGTCTGCGGAGGCCCGAACTGGAGGACAGAATATGGGTGTTAACTGTATATTCGTTGTATCTTTCTTCCCATCCACACTTTCCCCTTCCCTACCCCACCCTTGTTTTGTTCTTAAAATGTTAAAAAAAACTCAATAAAGAAATATTCAAAAAAAAAGAAACTTTTAAACAGAGGCTGGATGGCTATCTGTCAGGGATAGTTTAAGTGTGCTTTTCCTGCATGACAGGGAGTTGGACTAGATGGCCCATGTGGTCTTTTCCAGCTCTATTCTGTGATTCTATGATTCTAGGTGCCATTGTAACAGCTTTTAGAAGTTGGTCCTTGCTAGTACAAAGTACAAGACAGAATTACAACAGGGGTTCCTAATCTGTGGTCCATGCTCATTGCGTGTGTTGTGTGGAAGTTCACAGGTGGGCTTCAGGGAAGGATGCACAAAAATGTAGTGAGGAAAGCTTTCCTCTGATCTTCTTTCTGTTATTTTGAAATGCTGTTGAGATACTCTTTCACACCAAAGAAGTTTAGGTTAGCCTGGAGCGATACTGTATATGGCAAGGTAACATATAACCATCATTGACACTATGTTATGACATTTCCAATACAATAAAATAAATAATATGCACAATTTGGATATATATGTGTTTGTGTGCACTTTTCTAGAAGAGTTATTCTTCCCAGCAGTGGCCAGGGGAGCATTCACACAATTAAAACTTGGGCACCAGTTGCGCCGGTACCTTGGGAAGTCAGACTTGGCCACAGTAGTCCATGCTCTGGTTACATCCCGAATAGACTACTGCAATGCGCTCTTCGTGGGGTTGGCTTTGAAGACTGTTCAGAAGCTTCATATGGTCCAATGGGCAGCAGTCAGATTGCTCATCGGAGCAGCGTACAGGGAGTATACAATCCCACTGTCACATCAGTTCCACTGGCTGCCAGTCTGCTACGGACCACAATTTAAGGTGCTGGCTTTAGCCTATACAACCTGAAACAGTTACTGCCCAGCTTACCTGTCCAAACGGATCTCTCCATATGAACCATCTTAAGCTCTCTGCTTTTGGTCCCGCCTCCTTCGCAAGCATGATTGGCGGAGATGAGAGGCAGGGCCTTCCCATTGGTGGCCCCTCAGCTATGGAATTCCCTCTCTAGGGATATTAGATTGGCCCCATCCCTCCTGACCTTACATAAGAAAGTAAAAACATGGCTTTTTGATCAAGCGTGTGAAGATCTTCTGCAATAGATAAATATGGAATTATGTACAATGATCATTGGAATGGAAGTCAGGCTATGACTTTGGATAATGCGGTTAACAGTGAAGACATTGTTTTATATGTTTTAATGTTTAATGTATTTTATAATTCTTTTTAAATGTTTATTTTAACTGTACATTGTTTGAAGGCATCGAATAGTTGCCTAAATAGCTGCCTCTAGTCCCCTCTAGGGTGGAGAAAGGTGAAGTAGAAATGTTGTAAATAAATAAATAAATAAATTCTGTAATTTTCATCAGTTTCTCCTAAAAGGTCTGTGACTCAAAAAGGCTAAGAACCACAGCATTGCAATGAGCAGGAAACTATGCAGGCTCTTGACCTAAGAAAAACGTTGACAAATGTTTGTGAGGGAATCTTGATGGGTGCTTATTGACAAAAGACATATAAAGGAACAAATATTTGAAGTTATTTTCTGTTACAAGGAAAACTTTTACCTGCTTTCCCTCCCACCCTCCCTGCAAATTCTAAATGCATATTTGTGTTCTCAAGTATATCATAGAATCCTAGAGTTGGAAGAGACCTCGTGGACCATCCAGTCCAACCCCCTGCCAAGAAGCAGGAAAATCACATTCAAAGCACCCCTGACAGATGGCTATCCAGCCTCTACTTAAAAAGCCTCCAAAGAAGGAGCCTCCACCACACTCCAGGGCACATAGTAGGGAATGGGTTGGTGTCAGGAAAAAGCTTTAGTGCATAAGGTTGCCCAGGTCAGCTGCTTTCTTCTTCCTGAGATTTCAGGGCAGAAACCAGAGATCAGTTTTTATTATTAAACATGTTTTGGGCTGTTTCTCCTTTTCTACAGCATTCTAAAGCATTTTGTATCTACCTGAAAAGTGTTTATTTTCTTTTTGAAAAAAGTAGCTGTCACTTTAATTGTGATAAATAAAAATAGCTATGTGCAATCCTTCATCAACTCTATATTTTCAATATGTCTTTTCATTCTTTCCTGTTTTCCTTCCCTTTTATTGTGTTCAGAATTATTTTTTTTGGAAAGACAAGTTACTGGATTGGATTGATACTGCAAGTGAGGGAAAGGGAATGTAGATGGAAACTTTCCACAAGCTGGCTTGCTGTTGTTGTGTCTTCAAGATGCTTCTGGCTTATGGCAACCCTGAGGTGAATCTTTTTGTGGCAAGATTTTTTTCAGAAGGAAGTTTCCTTTGCCTTCCTCTGAAGTTGAGAGATGTGTCACTTGCCCAACATCACCCTATGGATTTCCATGGCCTAGTGGGGATTCAAATTCGAACTTTAAATTCAAGGTTCATACACATTTTCCCAAGGAGTAAACCTATGGCTTTTGAGTTAGCATAAAAACAATTACACTTTTTTCAAGACTAATTGTGTTATTCTATTTGTAATTATGCATGGTAAGAATATACAGAATAATGTCCAGTTGGGGTAGAATAGAGTGAGCATGGGAGACTGAAACAAACCATGTTGATTTCTCCATATAATATCATAAGCAAATACTGGCCTCATTCCTATAGTTATACCTGACTAGAATCCACTAAATTTACTTATATTTTGCATCACTATTCAGCAATTGATTCAAGAATCTAACCTATTTGGGACTAACCAATAGGATTTCAGCTATTACTTGCACACTTAAGAGTCCTAGATACAGTAATACTTCTGTTACTTTAGTAACATTTATTAATACTTTCTGTTGATTGCTTTTGTTTCTCGTCTACGGTTACTGCAACATGCACCTATCCCAGGATTTTCTTAACATGTTTTGCTCAGAGGGAATTGCCATTGATTTCCTTTGAGGTTAAGGGTGCATCTACACTGTAGAGTTAATGCAGTTTGATGCCACTTTGCTATGCTCAGTTCTATGGAATCATGGAATTTAGAGAAGAAGACAATTAGGTATATGAGTCTCAATGTGATTTTTGGAAATCAAACACTCCTTAGCTGAGGATTCTTTTTTTAATGCTTTATTTAATTTCATTTAAAAACAGTCCGTCTTGGCCATATTTATATTTTCTCTTAATGACCGTGCAAGGCAATCCATCTGCATCACATCCATGAGCTTCATTATCCATTCATCTAGAGTTGGTGTTTCCTCGTTCTTCCACTTCTTTGCAATAATTAGTCTCGCCGCTGTTATACAATAAATAAATATTTTTTCATTATTTTCCTCTATTTGGAAATCCAATAGACCTAAGAGCAGGTATTCTGGACTAAAATTAAATTTAATCTTTAATATTTTTTGTATTTCAAAGTATATCTTTTTTCAAAAGCTTTTAATTTTACAGCAGTTCCACCAACTATGATAAAAAGCTCCCAATTTCTTTCCTACATCTCCAGCACCGGTTATCATAATCCTTACTATATTTTGCAATGGCAGCTGGTGTGAGATACCATCTATGTATTATCTTTAAGGTGTTTTCTTTGAGATCAAATGAGTAGGTAAATTTTAAATGGGTTTTCCAGATTCTTTCCCACCGATTAAAGGCTATATTATGTTCAAAATCTTGCGCCCATTTAATCATACATTTTTATTGTTTCTGATTCTGTTTCCCATTCCAATAATTTTTGATATAATGTTGATACTTTCTTACTTTTCCTCTTTATCATATTATCCCAAAAATTAGATTTTTGTTCAAATCCTTTTACTCTGTCTTTTTTATATATCTCATGAATTTGGTTGTATTGAAACCAGTTAATTGTGTTATCAATATTTTTAATTTCTTCAAAAGTCTTTAATATAAGTCCCGATTCTGTTTTTTTAGACATAGATTCATATGTCAGCCAGCTGGTCTTGCCATATTGCCTTCTATAGAAGGCTTCTTGCGGAGATAGCCATTGTGGTGTCTTTTCCATTATTCTATTTTTATATTTTTGCCATATCCGTAGTAGAGATCCTCTTACAAAATGGTCTTTAAAATTCCTTTCTAATCTGTCCCTTCCACAGCAGGTGTCCCGTGCCAACCCATTCTAAGGTCATATCCTTCAAGGGCCAGGAGCCTTGTATCCTTCAAGGACGTCCATTCAGTGGTCCAATCGAGAGCGCAGGATTCATAATAGAGTTTAAGGTCCGGTACTCCGAACCCCTCTCTTTCCTTAATGTCTATCATAATAAGCCACTTTATTCTGGGCTTTCTACCATTCCAGATGAACTTTGTTATTTCTTTTCTCCATTCTAGGAATTTCCTTTCTTCCCTTATTATAGGCAAGTTTTGAAATAAAAAGAGAAGTTTCGGTAAAATATTCATCTTAATCAATGAGATTCTACCTAATAATGATAATCTCAGATGTTGCCACCTTCCTAAGTCTTGTCTAATCTCCTTCCATTTATTATCATAGTTGTTTTTGAATAGGTCTAAATTATTTGGTGTCAATATTACTCCCAGATATTTAACTTTGTTAACTATTTGCAGTCCTGTGTTTTTCTTCAGGATTTCTTTCTTTTTGGCATCCAGATTCTTTGTCATTATCTTTGTTTTTTCTTTATTAATTTTTAAGCCCATCACCTTTCCAAATTCCTCCAGTTTTTCCATCCACAACTCTAAGGTTTCTACTGGGTTCTCGACGACACAGACCATGTCGTCAGCAAACGCTCTGATCTTATAGGTTTCCTTTTTAATACTCAGACCTCTTAATTTCTCATCTTTTTTAATGTCCTGTAAAAGTATATCTAAGGTCAATATAAACAAAAGCGGTGAGAGGGGACAGCCCTGACGGGTTCCTTTCAATATAGATAGGTTTTGTGAGTCCTGGCCATTAATTGATATTTTTGCAGTTTGTTTCGTATGGCTTTGATAGCATTTTCAAAGCCATATCCAATATCCAATTCTCTCAATAGGAGTTCTAAAAAATCCCAGCTGACCCTGTCAAAGGCCTTTTCGGCATCGACAAAGATAAGGGCCACTTCCTTTTGTATTTTGTTTCTGTAAGGATTCTTATTGATCTGTCTTGGATTCGGGTGTGGGAAGAGGTCACTTCAACTACGTTGCCCATTCATCTTAATGTTATTTTAGGTATTGTATGACTTCCATATCCAAGAGGGATATTTTCAAACCTCTCTGACCACCTGAAACTGTGCATAATAATGACATGCTGTTTAGGGAGTTAGTAACCAAAAATGTAATGTTCCAAGCTTTATAAAGAAGGGGTGGTGAAAGTAATGTTTTTTCTTCCTTTTTGATAGACAGTATTGGGATTAGGGTTACCACACAATGCCAAAATGCTTTCCCAGTCCATTTACTATGTACTCCTTGAGAAGGGAGTATGGGGTAATTTTTCTGGCGCCGTGCCCCCAAACCTTAGCTTCAGTGTCATGAAATATGTATGATTTGAATGGAATTGTACGAAAAATGTATGGGGTCTATATAGCCTAGATATACCATCCTAAGATTGAAGCCTGGAAAACTACAAGAAGGAGGTGAAGAATTCATGGACTGTAATTAAAAGTTGTTGATGAGAACTGTGGCAATGATTAACTGTTGAAGGTGAAAAACAGTGTATTTACATTATCAGAGTCAATGGCTCTTTAGGTTAAGGAAATGTTTGCCAGGTTCCTTACATTAACAAGGAAGTCAATACAAGGCTCCTTACATTTACCAACACCAATTAAGAAGAGTCAACATCTGCCAGGAACTGAGATGAAGCCAGGATGTTTCGGGCTGGAAAAAACCTATCATTCATTTACAACTTTGGAACAACATCAGCAAGAAATATTGCTATATAAGAGACTTCTAATATTCCAAAATTGTGGTGGATTGGAGGGGTTTGACCCACTCACCACTTTTTAAGTTGAGGAAATGTTTGCCAGGTTCCTTGCATTAAGAAGGAAGTCAACACAAGGCTCCTTACATTTACCAACACCAATTAAGAAGAGTCAACATCTGCCAGGAACTGAGAGGAAGCCAGGATGTTTCAGGCTGGAAAGACCTCTGTCATTCATTTACAACTTTGGAACAACATTAGCAGGAAATATTGCTATATAAGAGACCTTCTAACATTCCAAATTGTGGCAGACTGGAGGAGTATGATCCACTTGCCGCTCTTCTCCATGGGAAGGAGAGGGAGTTGGTGTACCTTTGGGGAGAGGCAGATCTGCAATGGAAAGCAGAAGTCTGGTCACTGGGTAATGTGAATGCTGAGTAAAAATGTAATTCCCCTTTGTTTGTTAGTCAATGTAACTGTAGGTTGTTTGTGAATTTAATGTAGTTAGATGGAGTCTGTGTGTCCAATGTTGTTCTCTGTGTACAAGTGTAAAAGTTATGATATTCTTCTCATACTGGAAAATTACAATAAAAAGAGTCTATGCTTTAAAGTTATTGAAAAGTTATTCATAATACAGTGTGATGAAGAGAGCTATTTTTAAAAGCAATAATAAACATCGAATTAATAGATTTTTGCTGGACTTGCTGTAAACATGTTGGCTGCAGGATTCTGATAGATTGTTTTAAAAAAATATTAAAACTTTGAATATGTTTTAATGGATTTTAATTGTGAATTTTAAAATACTGTTCATATTTAATTCTGCTCTAATCTTTGTATATTTGTATATTTTAAATTGTATGCTGATGCTTTTATGTTAAGCTACTCTGAGTCTCCTTCAGGAGGGATAAAGTAGGATATAGATAAATATAATAATTATAAAGACATGTAACTATTTACCATATTTATATCCTGTCTTTCTCACCCCGCAGGGGACTCAATGTGGCTTTTATATATGTATAGGCAGCGATTCGATGCCATACAAACATACATAGTAAAATAAACATATACAGTTTTCCCTCACTACTTCGCGGTTTGCTTTTAGCGAACTCGCTGTTTTGAGGTTTTCAAAAAATATTAATTTAAAATATATATTGTGGTATTTTTGCTGATTTGTGGGTTTTTGCCGCTACTGCTCTCTAAGGCACTTTCCCTCCTCAGTCCTCCTTCCCTCCAGCCTTGAAGGGCCTTTCCTTCCTTTCCTTCACTTTATTTTAAGTTTATAAAGACTTAAAATAGCATATAACTACTAAAATAATGTATGAATATTAAAATATAGCATCCCTACATCACGGTTTTTCACTTATTGCGGGAAGTCCTAGAACGTAACCCCCACAATAAGTGAGGGGACACTGTACTTCAAACAGTCAATAAAACATATCAAAACCTTAAAACCACTTATTTAAAATAATATAATCCAGTATCATAGTCCGTGATTTCTCTTAAGCGTATTATTTTTAAAGAACTTTAAAGCCTGTAGGCATTTTTGTGTCTTTTGTGTTACACTTACATGAATTAGGAATGAAATGGAGCTTCAGTGGAAACAATAATCCTGCCAGTTTGGGTATAATGGCAGCCTTAGGCTACTTGCTTAGACCAACAGCGAATTCTTCATACTCCATGCAAAATATGATCACAGATTTCCATGGACTAAAAATTTGATATTCTGTGTGCACACAGACCCTATCAGAATCCACTAGACATCTCTCTAAATAATTAGGCACACATGCCAGAATTAATACATTGATGTGTACAGGGACCATGGAGGTTTGGGGTCCCCAGATGGCTGCTGGTCTGCCATTTTCAGGAGGGGGGCATTGCAACTCCTGTGCTCTTGGGGTTCTCTGAAAATCTTTCCATGTCATATCCTCTAGAGACTTAGCCAGGGAAGAGAAATTCTAGCTATTGTCATTTATTTTCTTACTCAGAGAGCTCCAATGCACAATCAAGAACAACGCAGAGAATGAAAAGGAGAATCCGTTTAATTACACAAAGGTTTAGTATGAATCAGGAGCAAATGGGGTCAACTAGAATGTATACAGACTCAGGGAAAGGGGGCTGGGTAACAATACAGCTCCTGCTAGCAGCCCAAGTAGAAAAATACATCTCTATTTTGTATCTTTTCCTGTGTAACTACTAGTTTCTCTCAAGTTCCTCCTTAAGTCCAAAACAAGAAGTTGAATTTATATTTTTGCAAAATGTGATATTATTCCAGTAAAGGTTTGGGGGTTGAAATAAATGAGTACACATGGAAAGAACGAAGGAAGGAATGGGTACACATGGAAGGAAGGACCAGTAATGATACTACCATTTCATGGGATATTACACTATAATGACAGTAATCTTCCCATTTACATCTGATCTTCCACAGACTTAGTGAAATTAGCTTCTGTGCCACCTAACAAGAATAATTTATGAGATAAAAAGAGATCCATTGAGAGGAAATGTAATGAGTATTTACAGTAGCCTTGATGGCATTCATATTGCTGGGGAAAGAAGTCGGTACTGGCATTAAGAACTGATGCTATTAAAATACCGACACTAATTGCAATATTGTAACATGGTTAGTTGAAATTATTCTATCTGTTTCCTAAAAGGAGAAAGAGATGTGTGTGATGTGTTTGAGGCTGACAGAGAGAAAGAGAGAGAGGAGAATCCACACATTAAAATATCCTGCTGTAACTAACTCCAGATAGGCGGATCAGCATAACAGGAAACAGTACAGTTCCTTAAACCTTTCTCCAAAAACCAAAACCCTCCCGCAG
>JARBWK010000006.1:44305062-44307562 GCA_030556195.1 Anolis apletophallus | reverse complement strand
TATCCAAGTAAGGCTGAAGACTCTGCTTTGTGTGTGTGTGTGTGTGTGTGTGTGTGTGTGTGTGACAGGAGCAACATCTGGTGTGAGAAAATTGGTCATCTGCAAGGACATTGCCCAGAGAACACCCGGATGTTTTCATGTTTTACCATCCTTGTGGGAGGCTTCTCTCATGCTACCATATGGGGAGCTGGAGCTGACAGATGGAGCTCATCCATGCTCTCCCCAGATTAAAACCTCTGGCCTGTCGATCTTCAGTCCTGCCATCACAAAGGTTTAACTCGTTGCGCCACTGGGGGTTCCGAAGACTCTGGTGAAAAAACTTAGGTTTATATATAAGACAATGGAGGAATATTTAATGGAATAGTTAACCTAGATATTCTCAAAGGAATGGCCATAGCTCAGTTGTGAAATACATGCTTTGTAAGAATGCATATGTTTTATCTTCACAATGTCCCAGTTTCATTCATTAGCATTTCTATTTAAAGACCCTCAAGTAGCTCATCTTTGAGACAGTATGCAAAGGGATCTTGTAGTACCTTAGGGACTAAATGAGAGATAAAAGTCAGAAGCATAACCAGAAGAAGTAGACCCCATCCAGACAGGCTCAATATGTGGGACCTATCCCAGGTTTACCTGAGGCATCCAAATGATGCCTCAGGTAAACCCGAATTAATCCAGAATAATGTAAATTCAAATCTTTCCAAGAGTGGGCCCTGTGGGGATTGACTCCCAAGACCTCTTCTGCAATCCCAGGGGTCAATCTCTACTGCAATCCCAATTCTTCAGACTCTAAGAGCCTGAAGGAGCAGGATGCCCCACTCCTAGTCCCCATTAACTTATGTGAGGGGCCTGACTGCAAGCTCAGGCCCCCTCCTGTGAAAGCTGTGGTGTGAAAATGACATGTCAGGAGGTTGAGGGGGGAGGGTTCTGGGGGTAAATGGGGGCTGTGGGTTGGCCCAGGAGGGCATGTAGTCACTCCTCCCAGGAAAGCCCAAGGTGTGGGTGAGGTGTGGGTTCTCAATCCCGGGAGGTACTGAGAGTCTAAGGAAGGGTCCTTAGTCTAGAAAGCTCATGCTACCATCTTCATTATCTAGTCTCTAAGGCAGTGGTTACCAACCTTTGGTCCTCCCGATGTATTGGACTTCAGCTCCCACTGTTCCTAACAGCTGGTAAGTTGCTTGGGTTTTCTGGGAGTTGAAGCCCAAAACACCTGGAGACCCAAAGGTTGGGAACCACTGCTCTAAGGTGATATAAGATCCCTTTGCTTACTGGTATTTCAGAATAACAGAGTTATGTTTTTGAATTTCTATCCTCTTTGAGATAATGTGAGCCATGGTGGTTGCGAGGCAGGTGTATGGCCAGCTTCAAAGGTTTTCAGTGTTGTCGGATGATTATCTTCCTCTTTAACTTTTGTCTTATGTCTTTTTCTCAAGGTATCTGGATGATATTTTTAAAAGGTGTTTCTTGTCTTGAATCAAACCTAAGGCTCCAAAATAATAACATAATACAAAGTTATGTGATACATGGTACAAGAGGATACAGCCCAATGGCTGGAGGTTTGGCTGCAGGGGCTTCTTCGCCCCTTGCAACCTTGTAGTTCTTCAGTGAATCGGGGAGAGAACTGTACCTGGGCAGAACCCATTTGTAAAGTTATAAAAACATAGAAGTTTAATAGAGAATAGCTATTTTCATCTGTTGCAGCAAAGAGTTTTGAGTCATCCTAAAAGAATAACAAGATGTACCTGGCATAAGCTTTTGTGTTTGGCAGCTCACCATCAGAGGCATCGGAAGAGGGCAAATGCAATCCTTGAAAGTGATGCCATAAAAAACGTGGCAGTTTTTAAGGAGCTAAAAGATACTTTGCAAAGTACACAAGAAGTATGGACATCAACCAGATCATTAATTCAGTTTGACTGTTATATTTTGAAGAATAACTAATGGCATATCTTGTTCCAATCAGATCAAGTTTCAATCTCGTAAATACTGGATTCAGTTTTAAAAGTCATTCTTTACTTTGCTGTTTCTTAGAAGTAGATGTGTATAATTCCTTCAAGAAAACCTAGAATGTTATTTTAATAAGTAGCAGGTGACCAAGCATGGATCAGCCCTTGAATTATGTATTTCCTCTCAATTGTAAAGCATGTCTAGACCAATGGTTCCTTATACCAAGGTACTATTCCTCCTTGTTCTCCATAGATTTTTCTGGCGTAAATGAAAAGAAACGAAACTCCAGAAAAACAAAGACATGACATGAGAAGAGGACAATGATGGCAATGCCTGCAGCTACATAAAGTTAATGATGATATGATAAAAGTCTCATAGAAACTATTAAACCACCCTGAGTCCCTCCAGGGAGAGAGGGCAGGGTATAAAAGTGATATTATTATTATCATCATCATCATCATCATCATCATTATTATTATTATTATGTATTGTCAAAGGCTTTCATGGCCAGAATCACTAGGTTGTTGTAAGTTTTTCGGGCCATGTTCCAGAAGCA
>JARBWK010000006.1:44292562-44300062 GCA_030556195.1 Anolis apletophallus | reverse complement strand
TTGTCATAGCAGCATACTGTGGGATGGAGGCAAAATTTGGCTCCCAAATGTTATTAGACTGCTATCCTAATTGCTCCTAATATAACCAATAAGGAAAATGCTAGGAGTTGTAGTACAATGATACCTGGAGAGCCACATTTTGAACATTCCTATTCCGAATAGAGGGAAGGGGATCATATCAGGAATGTAATCATACAAACAAGAATGTAGGAAGGCAATGGCTTCCTTTGGAAGACATTTGATTCTTAATTAGGTTCCAAATCTCAATAGTTCAGTGGAACGAGCTGTGGTGTGGGGAACTGCTATGAAAAAGAAGTTAAGTATCGTTAAAACAAATAAAATGAGTCTCCTGACTAAGACATCTCTCACTAAACATTAAATGCTCTTCTAAATGAATTGTAAAGAAGGTAATTACTTTAGTCCAGTCATCATTGCAGCTCTTCGTAGTGTTCACAGCTTCTTTTGTCCTTGCTTGCTATCTACGAATTGTTAGAATTATATATGAATCTAGACAGATGGTATCCTCTAGTGCTGGTCAAAGATAAACTGTCTTTGTCGGTAAGCTATAAGTGATATTAAAATGCATGGCCGTCCCTACCATTACACCGGAGAAGACAGTCGCCTCAAGTGGCAA
Source organism: Anolis apletophallus (assembly GCA_030556195.1). Taxonomy (NCBI): domain Eukaryota; kingdom Metazoa; phylum Chordata; class Lepidosauria; order Squamata; family Anolidae; genus Anolis; species Anolis apletophallus. The sequence continues at coordinate 44,299,428 of JARBWK010000006.1, read as the reverse complement.
AGAGCTGGAGGAGAATATTGTGTGCCTGCCCTGTATCCCACATGTAGTTTGGTGGCTTCAGGGGTAGTGGAGGATACTGTCCTCCCATCATCATCCATGCCAAAGCGATATTGAGGAATCAAATCCCCAAATTATAAAATATATAAAGTTATACAAAACTCAACAAGACCTGAGACCCTCTTCTGAGGGAGAACGATGGGTAGAAATGCATGTAATAAATAAATAAATAATTTGTTTTACATTAATCTTTGTTATAAATTGTCTCTGGAATGTTGCCTGGTCACACCCAACACTCAAACCTTTAATTTCCATAACCTCCTCACAATGAACTGGGAATCCGGGGGAGGGGGTACTCCATGAATGTACATCAGATAACTTCCTGCTCTCATTAATAAGATTGGGGTTATCTCTGTGAAAGATCTGACACCCATGCCCTATTGAGGTGGGCATCATCCCCATATCGATTGTGTACATTGGACTAACTCTATTATGTTCACTGGAACTAGACTATTAAGTCTATCAGGGACTCTTTTGCATATTGCTACACCACATTCCTTTTGATTGTGCCCCTCTCAGAGGAGGACCATTAGATGGATTGCCATTTCAAATGCTCCAATGACAGTTTATTGAATTTCCTGTCACCACCAAGAGCCAACCAGCAAAGACGCTCCATGGAGTCCTCAACCACTCAGAGCACAAATCCTACTGGATAGATTTTCAGCCAATCAGGAATCGGCACGGGTTTCTTAAATAGATGTCAAATGTAATAAAATACTCTGTATTCACAATTGTAGTATGTCAGTACTTTAAAATGCTTCTCCATTGACATCCTCTTTGGCTAGTGAAAATAAATACCCCTGATTTTGCTTTCGATCTCATCTGTTTCTGTGTTGGCCTTCTGGGATAGTTAGGCCTACTGGGCTTCCAAACCCATGGTTTTTGCAATAGCTGAAATCACTCAACAAATGAAAGGTTCAGAATCCTTTCATATTACACATTTCGTCCTTAAATGCTAAGGCAACATGCCATAGAATCCTTGAATTTGCAGCTTGGCATAATTTTACCCTTCTCTAAACTGCAAATCCCCAAATTCCATCAGATAGAACTATGGCAGTTAAGAGTGGAATCATGGCACTATAATTGTGTAGTGTTAAAGGGTCCCCAGTTATTAACTTGTTGGCTTTTCCACACTGAATTGGAACAAGGAGCCATCTTCTTTGTTACCTCTGGCAAGAAAATAAAGGCTGGCTTTCTGTAGAGCAATTACACATGTTTATAATATTTATATTTATGATTACTACAATTAGAAATGCCTTCCACATCTACCTTAACAATCAGCAGACACACCAAGTGAAGCAGGTATGCTCTGCAAGCGATGAGGGTGCAGGAAGAGGACATTTTCAAACCCTTTGCACCAGTGAGCAAGGCTGTGAGGAGCAGAAGCAGGATCTCTATTTAGAACTATTTGGCTGGAAATGTCATTCTGCTGTACCATGATTTCCATCAGATTAAACCTTCTTCACTTGGTGCAGCTGCTGGTTGTTAAGGTCAATGTGTGGATCGAGCAAGGAGAAGATACACAGTTGTGTATTTGTAACTATGTTTGCAATGTAGGAGCTTCAATCACTCATCATCACCACTACTACCACTACCATTGTTCTTATTTACACCCCACCTTTTCCCCCTAGACTGGGATTCAAGGCAGCTTACAAATTAAAAGAGCAGTACAATTGAATATGTACAATAAGTAAATAAACAATTAGAATGTACACATTGAAAAGATTTTTGAAACAGTTCAGACAGTAAAATTTAAGACAACACAGTCCTGTCATGCAACTCTTTCTGAAAGCTGTCAGTTCTAAAAGCCTGTCTAAATAAAGTCTTCACCTGTCAACAGAAGGGCAGTAAGGAGCACACCATTCTAACCTCCCTTGAGAGGAAATTCCAAATTCTAGGAGCAACCACTGAGAAGGCCCCAAAATATATTGGTCTGACTATGATGTAAGATAGTTGAATATCTTGCTGTCCTTGGAAGTTCTTTATATGTGGCCCAGTTTGGATTGACAGATGAAAAAACAAATGTTCCTCTTTCAATCCTAGTGCTGTTGGAACATACAGTATGCCTCTGTTTTCAAAGGGAAGGCACTTCTTTTTTTAAAAATTCACTTTTATGAAAAATGACTTTTGTACTCATGTACCTTGTACCCTCAATTGACATTAAGGTGTAATGCGGAGTAGTTGAGTTTCAGGTAAATTTGGTGATTACTTAGGTCTGGCAAGTGTGGTCTCATCATTTTTAAGTGCACTTATTTTGTGAGGTTCTGTGATCACTGGGGGATGCCAGGTATGGTTTTTGAATATGTATTATTTTATCAAATTTTATCACATACGTTTTTCATTGGAGCAAGAGGTGTGTAAGGGGATCTCATGGCAGGAGGGAGGACTTTATACATGGAGCTTTCTTAAATAATACTTCAACTCAGCTTAAAATCTGTTGAGTGTGATGGGAAACTTTTAGGGTGGAAAGAGGGAAAAAGGATTCTTGCAGCTACTAGACAGGGCTTGAATGGTGTCTTTTTATGTCAGTTCAGGTTTGGACATGCAAGCAGTGAGCAGAAGAAGAGGAGGGATGAAAGGGGCCATTCACTTGTAAAGAGGTGGGAAAGGATAGTCCATCAGTTTAGGTCAGTAGTTCCCAACCTTTTTTTGACTAGGGACCACTTTGACGAGGGACCACTTCCTAAAATTAGTACCAAAAGGCAGGACCATAGCCAGGATTTTGATTCGGGGAGGGCTGAGTTTGATTCGGGAGGGGCTGAGTCTGAGTTAGAGAGGGACTACCCTACCAAACCTTTTGTATTGTTATCCCAACAACCCCATGAATGTGGGATATAATGAGCATGGTGATCAGATCATGATATGAATAAACATAACAGTTTAGATAATGTACCAGTAAGGCCTTCTCGAGGACCACCCTGAGAATGGGGGGGGGGGGGCTGAAGCCCCCTAAGCCCCCCCCCCGACTACATGCCTGCCAAAACGGTTACAAATCAGTTTTTGATCAACTTTAGATTCGGTTTGGGGTGCTGATTCAGAAAATTGTATTGAATAGACCACATGAGCTCTAGTTTCTGATGTAGAACATATGCCATGGTCAGCAATAGGGAAGGAATGGCAGATGGCACGAAAGGAGAGGAAATAAAATAAAATCAATAAAGATGATGGAGGCTCGTGGACCAGATTTTCGTCCTCATGGCCCACTGGTGGTCTGCGGCCCACAGGTTGAGAACCACTAGATTAGATCATCACATTTAAATTTCTTGCCCTCACTTGACTCGTAGAAAGGAAGGGGATTGGATGGGGAGTCATCCAACGAGAGTGGAAGGTGGGTGGTAAGATTGACAGGAAGCCAAGAAGGGCTGTTGATTGATAAGTGTATGCATGCCAGAGAGAAAGAAAAAAGCCCACAGCCACCGTGGTTGTGTGACCTAAAATAATCCAAAATCGTGAATACATGGACATGTCCGAAACATCCTTTTGTACCAAAGTGACTTTGGGGAGAAGGAACTGTGTAGCTTTCAGAATCAATTTGAGCTTGGATTTCAGTGGGTAAGTGCAACTTTAGCAGGGTCAAAATGAAGCAGGTCAATGCTTGCTGGAGCTAGAATATAACCATCATGCGGATGCAGCCTTCGACACCCAGTGATGGCTCCACATGAATTTCATTAAAACATTATGTTTAGCAACATCATTTGAACACTGATAATATTCAGTACCTGATCTTCTTTTCATCAAAACCAGGCCCTGCAGCATTATCACTTATTCAGCAACTGACTAATGAGTTGGATGAGAACAAATTGACTGTAGCTCAAATCAAACATGAGGGAATAGCTGCTTATTGGGAATGAGAAGTATTTTGGAAAGTGGTAAAATCACTCTCTTTCGGAATCAATGGGCTGCAGGTTTTTCCTCTGCTAAAATGATGTACCTAGTCTAGGATTATGACCCCACAGAGTTTATAGATAGACACCCACAACCTATAGGACAAAATAGCACCCTAATATGCGAGCATCCCATTCAGTTCAAGTATCTAAATCTTGAAAAAAGATTACACTTGTGAGAGTTTTGATAAATGAATATTGTCAGTATTCTGAACCTTGAAGATGCAACTTGAAATATAAACTAACCATTTTGTTTATGCAGAAGGCTTTATTGAGTAATAGCCCTCAAGACCATTTGCTGCCTGAGGCAAAGAAGAAAATGGATCTTCACCCAACCATTAATGCACCCACATTAAGGTACATAGTTTCTAAAACCAGTTTAGGTATTTTGGCATGTTAGGCAGGCAATCCCACAAGGACTTCTTATTCCCGACAATAAACATGCAAAGATAACAAATTAAATGACTACTTGCTTCTCTTTCAGGACAAATCTGCTGCCTGAGGCAACTGCTTCACTTGCCCTAATGGCAGAAGGAACCCTGCATTTAGGACTAATTTCTGTCTTCATCAGATGGCACTAATGTATGCATGTTCATTATATCTGCCACATGATTAGATAAATTTAAGCAATTGCATGAGGAGTAATCAATCAATTAATTAATCAAATCTGCATACAGTTGCACATGAAGGGAAAAAAATAATATTGAAGGCAAAAAGTACTGTCTTTGTTTTATTTAGAGGACGTATATTTTTGCATTTTGGTTCAAGAGACAATTCATGTTCTCTGTTATGAGATGACCGTAGAAGCACATCTCATGCATTTCCCTCCAGGCCTACAATCTTTAGGACTGAAGAAGCTCAGTCCTAAAGTTGTAACTGGAGAAGAAGCAGAAGTAAACAGCACTGATCGGCTAATATGTGTGGTATCATGAGGCCACTTCTTTCTCTTTCTTGTCAAAGTTTTCCAAAGTTTGAAAGCCTTGAAAGCCAACATATAAAAGTTCAGGAAAGTGAATACAATCATACCTACACTGCATTATTTTTAAACACAACCAATTTGAAACTTTTAATGTTTCATCTTAGTTGTATGAATAATTTATTTTTAACTTTCCTACTTGGTACATTTTAGCAATGTGCCTTTTAACTATTGTAAGCCACCTTGAGTCCCAAACTAGTTAAAAGACACATTGCTAAAAATACAATAGCAATATTTTAGCCAGCGAGAGAGACATAGTTTCTGAGACAAGGAGAGCAATAGCCCCTTGTTTCAGATGATTCTACACTAACTTCAATTCTAGTTCCCCATTTTGAGATATATATTTATTTATTTTGGGTATTTATATCCTGTCCTTCTCACAGGGGCGGACGAAGGTAATTTTAAATGGTAAGCAAACATTATTTTGCCCCCCCCCCAAATCGCTTGATAACAAAAGGTATAAATTATTTATTTATTTATTTGCAACATGGAGTTTGGGGAAAACAGACTTTAACATTTGAGAGTTGTAGTTGCTGGGATTTATAGTTCACCTACAATCAAAGAGCATTCTGAACTCCACCAATGATGGAACTAAACCAAATGTGGCACACAGGACTCCCATGACCAACAGAAAACACTAAAAGGGTTTGGTGGACACATTGACCTTGAGTTTGGAAATTGTAGTTCACCTTCCATCCAGAGAGCACTGTGGACTCAAACAATGATGGATCTGGACCAAACTTGGCATGAATACTTAATATGCCCAAATATGAACACAGATGGAGTTTGGGGGAAATAGGCCTTAACATTTGGGAGTTACAGTTTCTGGGATTTATAGTTCACCTACAATCAAAGAACATTCTGAACCCCATCAAAGACAGAATTGGGGCAAACTTCCCACACAGAACCCTCATGACCAACTGAAAATACTTAAAGCCATCCAGTCCAACATGTTTCTCACCTTACTTCTCTATCTTCTCTTCTCCCAGTTAAACATCCTCCAGGATGAAAGGAGGAAAGAAAAGGAGAAGGAAGGAAGGAGGGGAAGAAGAGAAGGATGGAAGGGAATGGAGGGAGGGAAGGGAGGGAAGAGAGGAGGGAAAGTGAGAAGGAAGAAAAGATAAAGGGTGGCAGGAAAGGAAGAAAGGAAGGTGAAAGAGAGAGGGGCAAGGAGGGAGGGAGAACAGTTGAAAGGAAGGACGAAAGGGTGGGTGGGTGGGTGGGTGGAAGTGATGTCGAACAGCTGCCACTTCCCCGGACCGGCTGCTCTAACAACCGGGCAAGTCTTGTGGACCGACCACAGAGCAGAGCCCGCGAGGGTTCAGTTAACCTGGCGAGCCAGGAGCGGTTAGGCCCTCGTAACCTACCCGCCTCCCTTGGACCCAAATATGCTCACCAATCTGTTAGGTAGATGCCACGAAATTGTTTATTCTGCTCAGCTGAGTAGGATGCGACCGCAAATTCCCTGATCCCGCAAAGACGCATGCATATACATTCAAAACATTGGTTTTTAAAGGTTACAGAACTGTCAAAACAATTGAAATTCCCGCCTGCCCCCTTCTGGGCCGGCTCCTTTGATGATTGGTCGGAACGCTGATGGGCGGGATGTTGACCGGCTCTGGGGAGCCAATCGATGCTTACTCCCATTTGCCATCCCAGCCAATCAGGGGTCTGTGGCCATATATGGATTTCCAGGAAGGGAAGCTCAGACGGAAATGGCTGTCAATATTGGCATATGAGTAAAACAAAAGAGTCCTAGCTAGGTAAACGACCTTAAATGACACCTGGGAGTGATAGGATTAATGGATTTGAGGATGAATGGGAAAAGGAGGAAGAGACTTGACGACAGACACTCACTCAAGCCTTAGTGTGACCGAGGGTCTATTTTGGGGGACACAATCTGGTTTCGAGGCCATTTGTGGCTCCCGCTGTGTGAGCAAACATTTCAT